>QVOA01011316.1:0-32619 GCA_014825685.1 Pseudomyrmex cubaensis | reverse complement strand
TATAAAGAATATAAAGAATATAAAGAATATAAAGAAATGTTAAAATAAATATAAAAATAAACATAAAAAACCCTCCTCTATAAAATAGAGGAGGGTTTTTAGAAGCTTATCGCTACTTAAGAATTAGTCGAGATGAATCTCAACTGCTTCTGGACCTTTATGACCTTGGATAACTTGCATATTGGTGATTTGACCTTCCATCAATGTGGAAAGACCAGAGCGACCAAGAGCAGAAGCATGAACGAAAACGTCTTTGCTTCCATTATCAGGTGTAATAAAGCCAAAGCCTTTTGTGGTATTATACCATTTAACAGTACCACGCATAGATTCAGCTTGTGACATGTCTGGTGCAGGAGCAAAGCGCTCTTGACGCATATTCATGCCGCCATGTTGTTGTGGGCGTGGTGCACGCGGTGCTGGTGCTTCTGCTGTGCTAATATCAACAGAAAGCACTTCAGCAACTTGGCGTCCTTTAGGTCCTTGACCTGTACGAACAACAAGTGTTGTTCCAGGAGCTGGCTCTGTATGACCTGTGCTTGTTAATGTATTCGCATGAAGGAATACATCGCCTGAGCCATCAGAAAGGCCAACGAAGCCAAAGCCACGTTCTGTGTTAAACCACTTGACGGTTGCGCCAACTTCAGGGCCTGTTGCTATCACTTGCGGCCCGCCGCGACCAGCGCCACCACCGAAGCGGCGAGGGCCACCCGCAGCATTGCCACCTTGCGGTGCATTGCTGCGAGGGGAATTAAATCCCCCGCGGTCATCGTAATAGGAGGGCTGGCTCATAAAGTCGCGGTCAAATCCGCCGCGGCGTGGAGAGTAAGAGCTGCGGTCGGTTCTATTATTTCTCAACTGTCTCGTCCCGAATATTGGGGTCAAAAGATATATAGTAAAACTATACACCCAAGTCTTAATGATATGGATTTAGGAACTCTTTGGAGAGGTACCTATAAGTGACCGTAACATGTTTTTACTTTTAGTCACTAGGAAAAATGATCAAAATAAAAAATAAAATGGGGATAAATATATGATAAGCGATATTTTTTGCAGAAAATAGCCAATTTTAAAAATATTAATAAAAGTTCATGTTGAACATTTTATGATTCTTTGAAGGTATCTATCCAGAAATAAGTAATCTTTCTGGTTGGGATCGATCAAAAAGATGTAAAAGAAATCGTAAAGATTCACCTTTTTTTGTTTGAAGTTGTGGGTCGTTTATAAGGGTATTTTGACTATTTTTTGTCATAAGAGAAAGAAGTGAGGGGAGTTGTATTGGTGCTGCTAGGCGAAAATGCGTTAAGCCTGATTGTTTACTTCCTGCAAGTTCACCGCCGCCACGGATACGAAAATCTTCATCAGCAATAAGAAAGCCATCTTCAGTTTCTTTAAGGAGATTAAGCCTAAGGCGTGCGGTAAAAGAGATTTCTGAACGATGAAGAAGCAGGCAAAAAGAACGTTCAGATCCACGCCCTACACGCCCACGAAGCTGGTGAAGTTGTGCAAGACCAAAACGTTCAGCTTCTTCAATGATCATAATGGTTGCTTGAGGGATATCAACGCCCACTTCAATAACAGTTGTTGCAACAAGAATCTGTGTTTTTCCTTTTTTAAAATTGGTAATCGCATTTTGTCGTGTTGCAATATCTTGCTTGCCATGGGCTAGACCGATAATAGGACCGAAATATTTGACAAGTATTTCCCATCTTTCTTCTGCAGCAATAGCGCTCTGGGATTCGCTATTTTCTACGAGTGGGCATACCCAGAAAATTTGTTGTTTTTTGGCAATTGCACGTTTAATGGCTTGCAAAATATCGCTCATCATTGAAATATCGTGAATTGTTGTTTGAATAGCTTGGCGTCCTTTAGGTTTGCCATCTAAGCGGCTCACACCCATTTCGCCCCATTGTGTGAGTTGTAATGTTCTTGGTATGGGGGTTGCGGTCATAATAAGAAGATCAGTTGCTTCACCTTTTGCACCGAGTTTCATACGTTGTTCGACACCAAAACGATGTTGTTCATCGATGACAGCAAGAGCGAGATCGTCAAATTGTACATTTTCTTGAAAAAGTGCATGTGTTCCAATGATAATTTTAGCATATCCTTCAGAGATTTGTGCTAAAATTTCTTTGCGTTTATTGCCTTTGATGCTGCCACTTAGAAAAACAACAGGAACGGGGCATAGCTTAGAAATTGTTTCAAAATGTTGCTGGGCAAGAATTTCGGTAGGTGCCATTAAAGCCCCTTGTCCTCCTGCTTCGACAGCATGTAAAAGCGCCATCATTGCAACAAAGGTTTTGCCAGCACCAACATCGCCTTGAAGGAGGCGCATCATTGGGATGGGCTGTTTCATATCTTCTTCTATCTCTTTTATGGCTTTTTTTTGCGATAATGTTGGTTCATAGCCAAAATTTTTAAGAAGTTGATGACGTAAAGAATAATCGCCTTGAAGGGCGCGCCCCTTACGACTTTGCGCTTTTTGCTTTGCTAAGCTAAGACAAAGTTGATTAGCAAGAATTTCATCAGCTGCTAAGCGCATGCGTGCTTTTTCGATCTTTGTATAAAGAAGATCATGCTCCAATAGTGCCTTCTCTTCATTTGTTGCTTGTTTTATAGGGGGTAGATATAAATAAGGGCGATGAATAAGGGAGAGTGCTTCTTTAAAATCGGGCCAGTGATGATGTTTAATAAGGCGTTCATCATGCCATTGAGGGATATTTTCTAAATAGATAAAAGCTTTAGAGATTGCGCGGCGTATCGTTGTTTGAAAGAGCCCTGCTGTGAGGGGATAGATGGGTTCTATCCAAGGAAAATTCTCTCTTTTAAGCCAAGGAATAAGATAATCTGGGCGTGAGAGTGTGAGGCGATTTTGAAAAATGCCTATTTTGCCTGAAACAAGTATCTCTTCGCCTATTTTTGGAAGAAAAAGACGCCCTTTTTGGAAAAAGATAATATCAATTGAACCTGTAGGATCTTTTGCTGTTAAAATGGTTGGATGATTTGATTTCTGTGGACGGTGAAGTGTGGCAATTTCGCAGCGTATTGTGATAATATCGCCTTGCATTTGTCGCTGGGCGTTTTGAATTGTTATAAGGTTGCGGCGATCTTGATAGCGTTCGGGAAGAAGAAAGAGGAGATCGATAATATTTTTACCACCTGCTATTTTAGCAAGAAGTTTCGCATGATTTTTATGAAGTGATGGTAATGTTTCAAGTGGTGCAAGAAGGCGCAAAAGTGTTTCTTTGAGAGGAGGGGGAGGATAATTAATGGGCATAATGATTATAATATAGATTTTATGGATAAAGAGACAATAATATTTTTAGAATAGACTCTAAACTTATAGCATCATGATAGGATTATAATAATGGCACATATAGATCATAATGATATTATAGAAAATAATTCTTTAAAAAACAGCTTTTCTTTATTGGATATTTGGGGCGTCCCTGATGATTCTATCGCTTTTTTACTTCGCCGCCGTTTAAGTGAAACAAAAGAGCCGCTTTTACATATTGCGCGTGATGATGCATCCCTTGCTTCTTTAGCAGAAACATTATCCTGGCTTGTGCCTGAGGTTGAAATATTACGTTTTCCCGCTTGGGATTGTTTGCCTTATGATAGAGTGTCGCCTCAGCCTGTGATTTTAGCAGAGCGCGCGGCTACTTTAAGCCGCCTTTTAGAAAAGCCGCCTGCTTTAGGGCGCATTATCCTTACAACAATTCACGCTTTAGTGCAGCGTGTGCCGCCGCGTTCTTTTTTTAAAGATCAGATTTTAAAAATTAAAAAAGGCGACATGATTGATGCAGAATCTTTTATCGAAGAATTGATTAAAAAAGGTTATAGCCGTGTTGATACGGTAATGGAGCGCGGTGAATTTGCGTTACGTGGAGGATTGTTGGATTTTTTCCCCTCTTTTGGTGAGGATGCTGTTCGTTTAGAGTTTTTTGGCGATGAGGTTGAAACGCTTCGTAGTTTTGATGTTGCAACGCAGCGTTCTCAAAAGATATTAGAGGCGATCTCGATTGTTCCTGTATCGGAATATGCGTTAAATAAAGAGGCGATTGAGCAGTTTCGTTTAGGTTGGCGTGATGCTTTTGGTGTTGGTGCACTGCAAGATGCGCTTTATCAGCAAATTTCTGAAGGGCGGCGTGCGGCAGGTGCTGAACATTATTTACCGCTTTTCTATGAGGGAAGTGGGCCTAATGATGGTTTTTCTTTAGAGAGTTTTTTTGATTATCTTCCAAAATCATCAATAAGTTTTGAACGTGATACGTTAGAGGTTTTAAAAGCACGTTTGGAAATGATCGATGATCATTATCAAGCACGATGTTCGGCTGTGATTTTAGGAGAAGCGCCTTATCGTCCTTTGCCGATAAAAAGACTTTATCTTGATCTTCATGCAATTACAGCTGCATTAAAAGGGAAATCACTTTCTCTTTTGCATAATTTTGCGCGTCCTGATGGGGGGAGTGGGGTAGATATAGGTTATCGCCCGGCGCCTATTTTTATTTCTTTAGGGGGGGCTGCAAGAGAGGGTGTTTTTGATGTCTTAAAAGATCATATGCAAATATGGCGCAAAGAAGGGAAGCGGACTTATATTACTGCTTGGAGTAGGGGATCGCGCGAGCGTATAGCGCATCTTTTAAAGGAGCATCATATAGAAGCTGCTTTATGTGATAATTGGGGCGAAGCTGCCTCTTTATCTAAAGATGTTATTGGATTGCTTGTTATTGGCTTTGAGCGTGGCTTCATCGCTGAGCGCTATGCATTTATTTCAGAACAAGACTTACTGGGAGAGCGCCT
Organism: Pseudomyrmex cubaensis; assembly: GCA_014825685.1. NCBI lineage: Eukaryota > Metazoa > Arthropoda > Insecta > Hymenoptera > Formicidae > Pseudomyrmex > Pseudomyrmex cubaensis. The sequence goes on along the minus strand of QVOA01011316.1, from coordinate 27,816 downwards.
TGCGCGTGCACCGCGCAAAAGAAGAAGAGAGGCAAATTTCATCACGCAAATTGGTGAAATGAATGACGGTGATCTTGTTGTTCATCAAGATTATGGCATTGGGCGCTATGTGGGGTTAGAAACAATTAAAGAGGGGCTTGTTGCCCATGATTATCTTGCAATTTTATATGATGGGGATCAGAGGCTTCTTCTTCCTGTAGAAAATATTGATTTATTGAGTCGTTTTGGTGCCGAGCAAGATTCTATACAGCTTGATCGATTAGGTGGGGTTTCTTGGCAAGCGCGTAAAGCAAAAATGAAAACACGTGTAAGAGAAATGGCAGCTGAACTTATGCGTACTGCCGCAGCACGTGCTTTAAGAGAAGCGCCTAGCTTGATGCCAGAAGAAGGTTTATGGGACGAATTTTGCGCACGTTTTCCTTTTGTGGAAACTGATGATCAGGCGCGTGCGATTGCTGATGTTTTGCAAGATTTAAATTCAGGCCGTCCGATGGATCGCCTTGTTTGTGGCGATGTTGGTTTTGGTAAGACAGAGGTTGCGTTACGTGCAGCCTTTGTTGCTGCAATGTCTGGTATGCAAGTAGCTGTTATTGTGCCGACAACTTTATTAGCACGGCAGCATTATTTAGGGTTTAAAAAGCGTTTTGAAGGATTCCCTTTAGAGATTGCCCAGCTTTCACGCATGGTCACGACAACAGAGGCGCATAAAATTAGAGAGAATTTATCTTTAGGGAAAATTGATATTATTATAGGGACGCATGCGCTTTTAGCCAAAACGGTCTCTTTTAATCGCTTAGGGTTGTTAATTATTGATGAGGAGCAACATTTTGGTGTTGGGCATAAAGAAAAGTTAAAATCTTTAAAAGCGGATGTGCATGTTTTAACGCTATCTGCAACACCATTGCCGCGTACTTTGCAGCTTTCACTCTCTGGTATGAGGGAGATGAGCCTTATTGCGACCCCGCCAACAGATAGGCTTTCTGTTAGAACTTTTATTACGCCTTTTGATCGTATCATGATTCATGAAGCGATACAGCGTGAGCGTTTTCGTGGAGGGCAGATTTTTTGTGTTGTTCCACGCCTTTCAGAAATGGCCTCTATGGAAGAACGTTTAAAAGAAATTGTTCCAGATGCAAAAATAGCAATGGCGCATGGGCGCTTAACGCCAAGCGCTCTTGAAGACGTTATGGCGCAATTTTCAGAAGGAAAATATGATATTTTACTCTCGACTAATATTGTTGAGAGTGGGCTTGATATGCCACGTGTGAATACGATTATTATTCATCGTGCTGATATGTTTGGTTTAGGGCAGCTTTATCAGCTTCGTGGGCGTGTAGGGCGTGGAAAACAGCGTGGCTATGCTTATCTCACATGGCCGCAATCTCATACGCTTTCAGCAAGCTCTATCAAGCGGCTTGATATTATGCAGACGCTTGATTCATTAGGAGCAGGATTTATGCTCGCATCGCATGATTTAGATTTACGTGGTGCAGGTAACTTATTAGGCGATGAACAATCTGGGCATATTAAAGAAGTTGGTATTGAGCTATATCAGCAAATGCTTCAAGAGGCTGTAACAGATTTAAGAAATGAACGCGGACGCCAAGATGAAGAAGAGAATTGGACGCCGAATATTATTCTTGGTCTGCCTGTTCTTTTGCCTGAGAGCTATGTGCCTGATTTGTCAGTACGTCTTTCACTTTATCGCCGTATTGCCAATCTAAAAGATGAGGCAGAGGTTGAGGCAATGCGTGTTGAATTAGTCGATCGTTTTGGCTCGCTTCCGAAGGAAGTGCAAAATCTTCTTGATGTTGTGATGATTAAAAAGAGGTGTCGTGAGACGGGCGTTGAACGTTTGGAGGTTGGTCCTAAAGGGATGATTTTGCAATTTAGGAATAATCTTTTTGCCAATGCAGATGGTCTTATGCGCTGGGCTTTGAAAAATGAGAAGGCGGGCATTAAGATACGTTCTGATCAAAAGCTCGTTATGATAAGAGAAATGACCAATGATATACGGATTAAAATGGCAAAGCGTATTCTTTCCTCTCTTACAAAGATTCTAGCCGCTATAGAGTAGTGATAAAATAAAGATAAAAGGCGCTTTCTTTTATCTTTTATAGAGAGAGCGCCTATTTTATATTTATTATTTTATAATATTTTAAAGAAAATAATCTAAGAAATTAATCTTCTTTTAAGCCTTTGAAGCCCATTGCGACAACATAGAGTTCGCTTGATTCTTTGCGAGAGGCGGGGGGTTTAACATGTTTAACGGTTGCAAATTGTTGCTTCATTAATGTGAGCATGTCTTTTTCTGTTCCACCTTGAAAGACTTTAGCAATAAAGCTTCCATTTTCAGCAAGGATCTGAAGGGCAAAATGAAGGGCATTTTCAGCCAAATCAATGATGCGTATATGATCTGTTGCAGCGTGCCCTGTTGTGTTTGGTGCCATATCAGACATGACGAGATCAGCCTTACCATCAAGAAGATCATTAAGGCGCTTTGGCATATCCTCATCCATAAAATCGCCTTCAATAATCAACGCACCATCAACAGGATCTACAGGGAGAAGATCAACCCCAACAACTCTTTCAGCACCGCGTTTAACGGCAACTTGTGCCCAGCCTCCTGGGGCTGCACCAAGATCAACAATACGGCTCTTGGGTGTAATTAAATGAAAACGATCATCGATTTCAATAAGCTTAAAAGCAGCACGTGACCGCCATCCTTGTTGGCGTGCAGCAGCAACATAAGGGTCATTTAATTGGCGATTAAGCCAGCGTTGTTGTGCGGGTGTGCGCTTACGTGCTGTTTTAAGCATTACTGTTTTACTGCGTAATGTTTTAGAAGTGCTTGAATCTTCTGATATATCACGTGTACCAGGGGTACGGGATTGTTTTAATGGCTTACCAGGAACCCTTTTAATTTGTTCTATTTTGTTTTTCTGCTTCGATTGCTTAGATTTATTGTCACGAGAAGAGGGTGCCATGATGAGATAGCTCTTAATAAAATTATAAATAGAACGCAATTATAAGGAAAATATTATTAAAAAGCAAAAAAAACTCTTGCAGCATCGTTAAAATATTTTATAAGCTAACAGAAATAGATGTTGGGAGATAGTTTAGCGGTAGAACTACCGGCTCTGACCCGGTCAGCCCTGGTTCGAATCCAGGTCTCCCAGCCAAATTGTAAAGAAAATTTAGCAAAATCCTTAAAAAAACTTTGCATATATTGGCCGCCTAGCTTAAGAAGTCTTGCCAACGGTCGTAATGTTTTAGCATTCGATCGCCTATTTATCTGTAGGCCGTATAGCGGGGGCAATTTATGAGTAACTTCCTTAATAATGATCCACTTTATGGGCGTATTCGTGATGCGCTTGCTTTTGATGATCTTTTAATCGAACCCGCAGAATCGTCTGTTTTGCCTGCACAAGTCTCTACAGCGACACAGCTTACACGTAAGATATCACTTAATATACCGCTTCTTTCTTCTGCAATGGATACAGTTACTGAAGAATCTATGGCGATTGCGATGGCGCAGCAAGGTGGTATGGGGGTTATTCATAAAAATTTAAAAATAGAAGAACAAGCCGAGCAAGTGCGTAGGGTTAAGCGCTTTGAATCTGGAATGGTGGTTAATCCTGTGACAGTAGGGCCGCATCAAACATTGTCAGAAGTAAATGCGATTATGGTGCGCCATGGAATTTCTGGTCTGCCTGTGGTGGAAGATGATGGGCGTCTTGTTGGTATTTTAACCAATCGCGATATGCGCTTTGCTGTTGACCCGAATTTGCGTGTCTCTGATTTAATGACGCATGAAAATCTTGTAACGGTCAAAAATGGTGCTGATCCTGAGCATGCACGTGAATTATTGCATCATCATCGTATTGAGAAGCTGCTTGTTACTGATGAGCAAGGGCGTTGCACAGGCTTGATTACGGTTAAAGATATGGATAAGGCGATTGCCCATCCTTTAGCGGTTAAAGATCATAAAGGAAGCCTTCTTTGTGCAGGGGCAATTGGTGTTGGTCAAGATGGTTTAGCACGTGCCAAAGCTTTAGTTGAGGCGGGGATTGATGTGCTTGTTGTTGATACAGCACATGGTCATTCGCAAGGAGTGCTTAAGACTGTTGCGCAGTTGCGTGATCTTTATGATGTGCAAATTATTGCGGGGAATGTTGCAACACCAGAAGCGGCTAAAGCGCTCATTTCTGCGGGTGCTGATTGTATTAAAATTGGTATTGGTCCTGGCTCTATTTGCACAACGCGTGTTGTTGCAGGGGTTGGGGTGCCACAATTTTCTGCAGTATTAGAAACATCAGCTGCATGTCATGAATATGATATTCCAGCGATTGCAGATGGGGGTATTCGCACATCAGGCGATATCGTTAAAGCTATTGGTGCGGGTGCTGATGTTGTGATGGTTGGTTCTCTTCTTGCAGGAACAGAAGAAAGTCCTGGAGAGACTTTTCTTTATCAAGGGCGTTCTTATAAAGCTTATCGTGGTATGGGCTCTCTTGGTGCAATGGCACAAGGATCGGCTGATCGTTATTTCCAAGCTGAAGTACGTGATAGCTTAAAATTGGTTCCTGAAGGGATCGAAGGGCAAGTTCCTTATAAAGGTTCTATGGCGGCAGTTGTTCATCAGCTTGTTGGTGGATTGCGTGCAGGTATGGGCTATACAGGCTCTGCATCAATTACGGAACTTCATAAGCGTGCACGTTTCCGCCGTATTACAAATGCAGGATTACGTGAAAGCCATGTTCATGATGTGACGATTACGCGTGAGGCGCCTAATTATCGTCTTGATTAATAGGATTAACGATATTTTCAGGAAATAATAAAAGAAAAGAGGGCTAAGAGGCATAATATTTATGCTTCCCCTCTTTTCTTATTTTGTTAAAAAGGGTAGGCGGGACAGATGACTCCCTCTGCTCGTTTTTCTGGTGCTGTTGATCTGCTATGTGCGATTCAAAATGCACCTCATCGCCCTGCTGATGCTACTGCAAATAATTTTTTCCGTGAACGTCGTTATATAGGTGGTGGCGATCGGCGTTTTATTTCATCCTTAGTATGGGATGTGTTAAGAAGTTGGCGGCGCTTACATTGGCATATTCGTTCTCAGCCTCAAGAGCGTTTGAGTGATGTTTCTCCGCGTCTTTTATGTGCTGCTATGCTTTATTTTTCTGGTAAGGAATTATCAGAGATTAAAGCTCTTTTTAATGGGCAGCGTTATGCACCGCCACCGCTTACAGTGCGCGAGGATAATGTTCTTCAAAATTTAGGTGGTGAAACATTAACAGATCCAAAACAGCCTCTTGCAGTGCAATTAGAAATTCCTGATTGGCTTCTTCCATATTTTCAAAAAGATTTTGGTGATGCGTTAGAGCAAGAAATTTCTGCACTTCTTGGACAGCCAACATTGGATTTACGTGTTAATTTATTAAAAATGACACGTAAAGAAGCACAGCGCGTTCTAAGAGGTGAGGGTTTTGATCCGATGGAGACAAAATTTTCTCCATGGGGATTACGTTTAAAAGGGCGTCAGCCTGTTACATCCTCAAGGGCGTTTCAATCTGGTTTGATAGAAATACAAGATGAAGGAAGCCAACTTATTGCAGCGGCAGTTTATGCAAAATCAGGGCAGCGTTTGCTTGATTATTGTGCAGGGGCGGGCGGAAAAACGCTCGCTTTAGCAATGACAATGGAAAATAAAGGCCAAGTCACAGCATGTGATGTTTCTAAAGTAAGATTAGAAGGGGCTGTGAAGCGTTTGCGCCGTGCTGATGTGCATAATGTAACCCGTCATCTTTTAAGTGAAGGGGATAAATGGGCTAAAAGACGTGAGGGAAGTTTTGACACAGTCTTGGTTGATGCCCCTTGTTCTGGCACAGGAACATGGCGGCGTAATCCAGATGCGCGCTTGCGTTTTTCAGAAAAAGATTTAAAAGAATTGCTTCCTAAGCAGGCATCTATTTTAGATATTACCTCTAAGTTAGTGCGTCTTGGTGGTCGGCTCGTTTATGCGACATGCTCACTTCTAAAAGATGAGAATGAAAGGCAAATCGCGAAATTCTTAGAAAGACATGAAAATTTTGATTTTATGCCGATAGAAGAATTATCACCTTTTTTGCCAGAAATCTTACGCACACAAGCTTCTTTTTCTTTAACGCCGTATCATCATGGAACGGATGGTTTTTTTGTCGCTGTTTTACAGCGTAAAAAGTGACAATGATGACAATAAGATGTTTATGAGAGGAGTGGCATTTTATGGAATATAGCATCCTTTGTGGCATAGGTGCAACTTTTGGAGCGGCGATAGTTGCGCAATGGACAGCTTGGCGGTTACGCTTGCCAGCCATTGTGTTGCTTTTTGCTCTTGGGCTTATTTTTGGCCCTTTCCTTGGAATATTACATCCCTCAGAAACATTAGGTTGGATGTTTCGTCCGCTTGTATCGATCCTTGTGGCCGTGATTGTCTTTGAAGGCGGAATGGCGCTGGATTTTCGGCAGTTAAGAGAAGCGGGCGAGGGTATCTTGCGCCTTGTTGTGCTTGCTTTGCCGATTAATTGGATTTTGGGGACGATTACAGCCCATTATATAACGCATCTCCAATGGGGCATATCGTTTCTCTTTGGGGCGATTATTGTTGTTACAGGGCCGACTGTTGTTTTACCACTTTTAAGACAGTCAAAATTAAGGCCGCGTGTTGCAGCCTTCTTGCGATGGGAAGCCATTGTTAATGATCCAATTGGTGCCATATTGGCGGCAGTTGTGATGCAAATAATGGTGCTGCATGTTGATGTTCATACGCATCTTTTCTTTACCCATACATTGCCGACCCTTATTATTGCTACGATCGAGGCGATTATAGCAGGTGTTGTTCCTGCTTATATTGTTAGATATTTCTTTACACGTGATCTCATGCCTGAAATCTTAAAAGTGCCTGTTTTGCTTGTTTTAGCATTGATGGTTTTTGAGATATGCTCCTTAGAAATGGAAGGTGCGGGCTTAATTGCGGTCACAGTTTTTGGAATGGCGCTAACGAATTTACAAATTCCAGGGATGAACGATTTAAGAAGAACAAAAGAATCTTTAGTCGTTCTTATCGTATCAGTTTTATTTATTTTATTGACCTCTGACTTGCATCAAACTACGTTGCAACGCCTCTCTATTCCAATTATTTTATTAACACTTGTTGTGTTATTTGTTGTGCGTCCTTTGGGGATTTTCTTCTCAATGATCGGCACAAAAATGACATGGCAAGAGCGTCTTTTTGTTGGCTGGATAGGTCCGCGCGGAATTGTTGCAGCTTCTGTTGCGGGTGCTGCGGGGATTAGGCTAAGTGCGGCAGGCTATGCTGATGCTGATCTTGTGATGCCTGCTGTTTTTGCTGTGATTGCTGTGACGATGATTTGTCATGGATTTTCTTTCGCACCTCTTGCGCGTTGGCTTAAATTAACGCTCTCTAATGAGCCTGCAATAGCAATTTTAGGCGCTAATTCTTGGTCAATTGATTTAGCCTCTTGCATTAATAGAGTGAAAGTTCCTGTTGTATTAGTTGATAATCGGGTTCAGGCTTTAATGCCTGCGGCACGTTCGGGGATTTCGGTCTTAAAGGCAGAGCTGCTTTCAGAACATGGAAAAGAATCTCTCGAAGAACGCCCAGCGGATTATTTTATCGCAGCAACTGGTGATGGTATTTATAATGGGATGGTGTGCGGGCAGCTTGCCCCAGATTTAGGAAGGCAGCGCGTTTTTCAAATTAGTCCTGGTGTTGCAAGGTTGGATTTTTATCATGGTCTTTCACGTGATGCACGTGGAAAGGTTCTTGGTGAGCCCTCTTGGAGCTATAGTTTTTTTGATACGCTTTATAGTCGTGGATGGCGTTTTGCATCTTTTGAAGTCACGAGTGAGAATTTAGAAGATTTCTCAAGTGATGAGGGAAAGAACCGTTATGATTTGATGACGATAAGGCGTGGCGTTGCGATTTTTATTCGTTCTGCAGAAGATTCTATTCGTATAGCACTTTTAGAAGGTGATATTGTGATTTCTATGGTTTCTCCTCAGGTTCCTGCGCAAGCTGTAGAAGAAATTAAAGAAGAACGCTAAGTCTTTAGGGGAAGAATTTAGGGGAAGAATTTAAGAGTGAGTTTAAGGCTTTATTTAAGGGATAGTTTGAGTGTTAGAATGTAATAAAATGAATTTTTTATTAAAATAATTCTCAATATCTCTTATAATATGGTTTCTTTTCTTTCTTTTCTCCCCTATCAAAAGGGACAATATGAAGGGCATGGTGGTGAATATTGTCCTTCTTGGGATATATTTATCGTTTGAGGATCTTGTGCATGGTTGGAAACCGCCTTGTTTTAGTTGTTGATGATGATGATACATTACGCTCTTTATTGGTAGAGCAGTTAAAAGAAAATGGAGGCATAGTTGCTTGTGAAGCGCGCTCTTTGCAAGAAGCACGTGATCTATTTTTTGCAGAAGGCAGTTTTTTTGATGCTGTCTTATTAGATCTAAGCTTACCAGATGGAGACGGGCGTGATTTCTGTATAGAATTGCGTAAAAAAGGGCATTCTATGCCCATTATCGTTCTTACTGGATCTGATGAAGAACAAGATATTGTTGGTGGCTTAGATGCAGGGGCAAATGATTATGTTGTAAAGCCATTTCGTATTGGTGAATTACTTGCACGTTTGCGCGCACAGCTTCGTATTTTTGATCATAGTGAAGATGTTGTTTTTACAATTGGGCCTTATATTTTTAGACCTTCAGCTAAATTAATGATCGATAATGTTCGTAAACGCCGCGTTCATCTTACTGAAAAAGAAACCGCAATTTTAAAATTTCTTTATCGTTCTGGACGTAAATCTGTTGGTCGATATGTTCTTCTAAATGCTGTTTGGGGGCATAATAATAATGTGATGTCTCATACTTTAGAAACGCATATTTACAGATTAAGGCAGAAAATCGAGCCAGATCCTGCACGTGCAACTTTACTTGTCACTGAAGGGAAGGGATATTGCCTTCGCTATGAATAAGGAGAAAAGGAGAAGATATCTTCTCCTCCTTTTAGTGTGTTCTTTTAGTGTGTTCTTTTAGTGTTCTAGATTGAGATCAACACAGACAGGAACATGATCAGAAGGGCTTTCCCAATCGCGTATATCTTTATGGATGGTGATATTCTTTAGAGAAGGGAGAAGATCTTTAGTAAGCCAGATATGATCTAAGCGGCGACCGCGATTAGATTTTCTCCAATCTTTATTACGATAAGACCACCAGCTATAGAGCTTTTCAGGTTCAGGCTTGATAAGGCGCATTGCATCATAAAAGCCTGTCTCTAGCCATTTTTTGAGTGCATTTATTTCAATAGGCGTATGGCTAACAATTTTTAAAAGTTGTTTATGACTCCAAACATCATGCTCATAAGGTGCAATATTGAGATCGCCAACAAGGATTTGCTTTTGAGGTTTGTGAGTTTGAAAATATTGCGTAACTTCTTCGATAAATTGTAATTTATGAGCAAATTTATCGTTCTTTTTTGGATCGGGTATATCACCGCCTGCGGGAACATAGAAATTATGAACGATAATAGGCGATGATGGATGTAAAATTTCTGCACCAACATGGCGACAATCAGAACGACCACACCAGTTTGGCATATTCTCAAGTGGATGAATTGGAAAGCGTGAAAGAATAGTCACACCATTATAGCTTTTCATGCCACGAAAAAGCTGATGTTTATATCCCATCTCATGAAGCGCTGTTGCGGGGAAGAGGGGATCGGGCACTTTTGTTTCTTGCAGGCAAATAACATCAGGCTGTTGCTCTGTTGTGAAACGTTGTAGCAATGCGATGCGAAGTCTTAAAGAATTAATATTCCATGTCATAAGGCGCATGATGAGGGTCTTTCATATTTCTCTTGGTATTATGGTCATATAAGAGCATGATAAATGTAAGATAAGGAAATCTCTAAGCGAGGAGTGTGTTATGTCTCAAAGCAATCTATCTGATTTAATTTTATTTGATACTCATATTGATATCCCATGGCAAGAAAGGCAGGATAATAGCCTTCCTTTTTATGAAAAACCATTAAAAGATGACGCTTATATTTTAGAGACAGAACGCTTTTTTACTTTTCCTAAAGCAGAGAAAGGGCGCTTAAATGCGGCTTGTTTGGCTGCATATATTCCGCAAGCCTCGCTTGATAAAGAGGGGCATGAGGCTGCTTGGAAGCGTACTTGTGCGATGCTTGATGTTATAAAAGCATATGAGATACGCTCAGAAGGTAAAGTTAAGATTTGTCAAACTTATAAAGAAATAGAGCAGCTATATTCACATCATTATTTTGCGCTATGTCCTGTGATAGAAAATGGTTATGCGCTTGGTGAAGAGATAGAGCGTCTTCATTTTCTTTCTCAATATTATCATATTGCTTATATGACGTTGACTCATAATGGTCATAATCTTTTAGCAGATTCGGCTATTGCTAAAAATGAAGCAGAGGAAAAACATGGGGGGCTTTCTTCTTTAGGAAAAGAGGCGATTTCTATTATGAATCAAGAGGGAATTTTAGTTGATGTGTCTCATGCTTCTAAAAAAACAATGTTGCAGTCATTAGAAGCCTCTCAATTGCCGATTATTGCCAGTCATTCTTGTGTGCGTGCTTTATGTGATCATCCACGTAATTTAGATAATGAACAATTATTAGCTCTTAAAGCGCAAGGTGGCATGATAAATATTACTGCGATGCCATCTTTTCTACGTTCTGGAGGCGGCGGGGGTACTTTAGAAGATTTTATTGCGCATATAAGCTATGGTGTGAAGCTTCTTGGGATAGAATATGTTGGTATTTCTTCCGACTTTGATGGTGGTGGCTCTATTGAAGGCTGGAAAGATGCCTCTCATTCATTTAACCTTATAAAAGCATTAGAGAAAGCAGGTTTTGATAAGAGTGAGAGAGCCGCTTTGACGGGTGGAAATATGATCCGCCGTTTACAGAAAGCGCAAGACTATTCTCATTTTAAAAAGAATGATTTTGTCAAGAGATAAAATACAGTATAAGGGAAAGATATTGCAATTTTGTCCACTATTTTTTCTATAATAGACTTGACAATGATTTTCGTCATTGCAAAAGACTTATTTTTTATTAATAGAAGAAAAAGGGTTTAAAAATACTATTTTTTAGCCATTTTATTGATTGCCTATTTTTTAGGCAATCTAAGAATGAGGCTGTTAAACTCTTGCTTGTATGATTTTCCTCTCGTTCTATTCACAGGGTTTTCCACAAGAATGGTGGATGAGTATAAATCTTATTTTATGAGGAGATGATCGATTGAGTTCTCTCTCATCAGGTCTACAGATTCTTAAAGAGACTTTAAAGACGGCTCCTGAGCTTCCGGGCGTTTATCGTATGATTTCAGAGCAAGGGGCGGTATTATATGTAGGCAAAGCACTAAATCTCAAGAAACGCATCACATCCTATACACATATTCAGCGTCTACCTGAGCGTTTACGCCGTATGGTTGCACTTATTGCAAGGATGGAGCTGGTTAGAACGCGTACTGAAGCTGAAGCGCTGCTTTTAGAGGCAAATTATATAAAGAAAATGAAGCCTCATTTTAATATTCTTTTAAAGGATGATAAATCTTATCCTTGGCTTGTTTTGACAAAAGAACATCCTTTTCCTCAAATTATGCGCCAAAGAGGCAAAAAAGAGAAGAATAATATTTATTGGGGGCCTTTTGCATCGACACGCGTTGCTGAGCAGAGTTTGCATATGATTCAACGTGTTTTTCAATTAAGAAATTGCACTGATACGGTCTTCTCATCACGCTCACGCCCGTGTCTTCTTTATCAAATTAAGCGCTGTTCTGCGCCTTGTGTTGGGCGTATTTCACCGGCAGATTATCAAGAGCTTGTGAGAGAAGCAAAATCATTTCTTTCAGGTGATGTTAAAGAGGTGCAAAGAAATCTTCAAAAAGAAATGGAGGATGCAGCTGAAGCACTTTCTTTCGAACGTGCCGCGATTTTAAGGGATCGTTTAAAGATAATGGCACGTTTCCAAGCTTCTTATGCTATTAATCCGCAATATACAGAAAATGCGGATGTTATTGCATTATGGCATGAAGGAGGAAAGAGCTGTATTCAGATTTTCTTTATTCGTGGTGGGCGTAATAATGGGCATCGTGCTTTTTACCCTATTCATTCAATTGATGATGAAAAAGAAGATATCCTTTCTGCATTTCTATTGCAATTTTATGAGGATAAAATACCAGAGGCGCAAATTATTATAAATTTAGAGTTGGAAAATAAAGAAATTTTAGAAGAAGCCTTAGCATTGCGTAGAAATGGACGTGTTTCTTTTATTTATCCTCAGAGGGGAGAGAAAAAAGATATTTTAGAACATGCACTTTTAAATGCACGTGAAGCTTTGGAGAGAAAGCGTTTTGAGAGCGATGGGCAAAAGAAAATGTTAGAACAGCTTATAGAGCTGTTTGATCTTCCTCGCATGCCGCGCCGTATTGAAGTTTATGATAATTCTCATCTGATGGGGCAAGCTGCTTATGGTGTGATGATTGTTGCGGGTGAAGAAGGTTTTATTAAAAAAGCATATCGCAAGTTTGGTATTAAAGGACCTCTTTCGCCTGGAGATGATTTTGCGATGATGCGTGAAGTGATGATGCGGCGTTTTGCACCGCAAAAAATGAAGAAGGAAGAAATGCCCGATATGCTTCTTATTGATGGAGGGGCTGGGCAAGTCAAAGCTGTTAGAGAAATTTTACAACATCTTAATATTTTAGATATAGCGATTATTGGTATGGCAAAAGGTGTCGATCGTCATGCGGGGCGAGAATCTTTTTTTATCGAAGGGAAGGAGCCTTTTCAACTTCCGATACGTGACCCTATTTTATATTATTTGCAGCGTTTAAGAGATGAGGCGCATCGTTTTGCTATCACAACCCATCGTCATGGTCGTTCAAAAGCGATAAAAATGTCACGATTAGATGATATTGATGGTATTGGCCCTGTAAAGAAAAAAGCATTATTGACTCATTTTGGCTCATTACAACAGATAAAACATGCCACAATTGACGAATTAGAAACTGTGTCAGGGATATCACGTGAGCTTGCAGAAGAGATTTTTTCTTTTTTTCATCCGCATTTATCGTAAGAAAAAAGATGCATATGGCTTAAAACATGCTAAGAAGAAAGAATAATTTTTATTGTTATTCTTATTCTATGTTTCGGATTTGCTTTGAATGTTTAAAAATATCCCAAATATTCTAACATTTTTACGTATTGTCTCTATTCCTTTGATTATAGGGATGTTGGCAATCAATGTAGGATTAGGGGATTTTATCGCTTTTATTTTTTATATTGCTTCTTGTATTACGGATTATCTTGATGGTGCTTTAGCAAGGCGTTGGGCACAATTTTCCGAATTAGGACGGATGATGGATCCGATAGCTGATAAATTGCTCATTGCAGCTTTATTGCTTACATTTGCAGGTTTAGGGCATTTAAGATTATATTCGCTTTATGCTGCCATCATGATTATGTTGCGCGAGATTATGATTAGTGGTTTACGCGAATATATGGCTGCTTATCAAGAAAAAGTGCCGTCAACGAGTTTAGCAAAGTGGAAAACAACTTTGCAAATGTTGGCTGTTGGTTTTTTGGTTTTAGGTGATCGGGGATGTGTATTTTTAGGGCTAGATTTTATACCTGCCTATAATATTGGTAGTATTCTTTTATGGTTTTCTGTTATTCCGACAGTTTTAAGTGGTTGGGGATATTTACGAGCAGGTTGGATACATATAAACCGTTAGGGTAAATGATTAAGAGAAGATGAATGAAGATGTTCCCCTTTAGATTATTATTAAGGCTCAGATAAAGTGTTCATGTTACGTTGGAATGATAGAAGGGGGTAGAATGAGGAAGATTTCAGTCGTTTTCTTTGGTCTTCTCTTTACGGGTTGTTCTGGGTTGGGGGAATATGCTGCTGATACATTTTGGCCCATGGGGAGTGCGGAAGGACCTGTAGGTTCAGGTGAGAATTTTCGGCGTGTTCATGATGGGAGTAATCTTAATCCTTCTCCAGAACTTGTGATGCAGCCTGGCAATATATGGCCTGGGCGTGTAGAGCCTGTTCCATCAATACAAGAAGTGAGCAATTCTGATAGTCACTTTAATCGTTCATTTCGCCATACATTACAGACACTTGATACAGATTTAGAGACAGTTCAGCTTAAAGAGCATGAATCGCTTTCTATTGGCGAAGAAGCCAATACAGAAGTTGGCGTTCATAGAAAATCGCGTGCAGTCGTTCCTGGTTCTTTGCCTTCTGAGGTGCCTGATCCTTCTTCTCATTATATAGAGGGTGCGAATCGTGATACGATCTATATTCCAAATGGTGACGGCACAACAACACTTGTCATGCCAAATGGTGATGTGCGTATCGTAAGGGGAAATCCTCAAGCGGTTGCAAAAGCACAAAAAGAAAGGAAAATCGCTTCTGATAATATCATTATACCACCGCATCATATAGCGCCAGAACATTCACAATATTCACAACAGTCAGAGCCTGTTGATTCTCTTAAGAGCGTACCGAAAATAGAAAAGAAAACAACAGAAGAGCTTAATGAAGCAGAATTAGCGAAAGCACAGCGTGAAGATGGTATTGTTGATCATACAGAAAAACATGAAGAGACCTCTCAGAAACAGATAAAGAAGAATCATCTAAGAAAACATTATCATAATAAAAAACATAGAAAAAGACGTCATCATGCGCATAAAGCGACTTCATCGTATAAATGATTTAAAAAAAAGGTAAATATTTTTTTATTCATGATGAATAAGGCTTGACCTTTATAGCGTAAAGTCGCATTGTTTGAAAAATATTTCATGGGTTAGCTGCTTGAAAAGCGCGAGCGGCATCCTGTCACGCGGCAGCAAGTCCGAGGGTAATATGGCTAAGACAAACGTTATTAAAATTCGTCTCGTTTCTTCAGCAGATACGGGTTATTTCTATGTAACAAAGAAGAACGCACGTTCTGCAACAGGTAAGATGGAAATGCGTAAGTATGATCCAGTTGCACGCAAGCATGTTCTCTTTCGTGAAGCAAAAATTAAGTAAGATAATCTTCTTATTTTTGCTTAAAGAAAAAGCGGCCTTTAGGTCGCTTTTTTTATTGGTTAATTTTATGTGTTTATAAATTTATGTGTTTATAAAATAGCTAATATTAGCTAATAAAGGCGATCTTTTTTACTATAAGGAACGATAATATCGCCATCACGACTATCATTGAGCATTACACGGCTACGCTCATCAAGCATATCAGGATCTAAAGATTTTTCACTGAGTGCATTAACACGTCTGCGCCAAATATCTTGCTCTTGATGCGCTTCTTCTAATGCTTTTTCTGCTTCTGCTTGTATTTTGAGATCATTTTGATAAGCTTGTATACCATGCGTGCCATGAATTACATTCCAAATAAAATAGCATGTAATGAATATAAGTATAGCAGGAATATAAATAGAATTTAATAGTGAACGTATAATAACATTGATATGGGGCATCGTTGCGTGTCGCTCCTTATTGCTAATTTCTTTAATTCTAATCTTTTTCTTTTTTCATATTCCTTAAAATCAAAGAAGGAAACACCAAAAAAGAAAAAACCCTCATTTTATGGATGAGGGTTTCTCTTTTACTAAGAATTTTATTAAGAATAATGAATTTTCATCATTTTCTTGGTCATATTCTTAGTGGTGTTCTTAGTGGTGATGATGCGCTTTAAGAATAGAGCGACCAGCAAATTCAGCACTACGACCAAGCTGTTGCTCAATGCGAATAAGTTGGTTGTATTTTGCCATACGATCAGAGCGTGAGAGAGAGCCTGTTTTGATCTGGCCACAATTTACAGCAACAGCCAAATCAGCAATTGTGCTATCTTCTGTTTCACCAGAACGATGGCTCATAACACATTTATAACCAGCTTTATGCGCCATTTCTACCGCATGAAGTGTTTCTGTTAATGTGCCAATTTGGTTCACTTTAACAAGAAGCGCATTTGCAACATTTTGCTTGATGCCATCAGCAAGACGAAGCGGATTAGTTACAAAAAGATCATCGCCAACAAGTTGAACATGTTTGCCAAGGCGTGCAGTCATTTCTGCCCAACCTTCCCAATCATCTTCAGCAAGGCCATCTTCAATAGAAACAATAGGGAAGCGCTTTGTAAGATCTTCTAGATAAGAGATCATTTCGCTAGAAGTAAAGCTCTTACCTTCACCTTTCATTTCATAGCGACCATTTTTGTAGAATTCGGTAGAAGCGCAATCAAGTGCAAAAGTAACATCTTGACCAAGCTTATAACCAGCAGCTTCTACAGCCTTAGAGATGAATTCTAGACCTTCTTGGGATGATTTAAGGTTTGGTGCAAAACCACCTTCATCGCCAACATTTGTATTATAACCAGCTTTATGCAGATCTTTTTTAAGGCATGCAAAGATTTCAGAACCCATACGCACAGCTTCAGCAATAGAAGAAGCGCCAACAGGCTGAATCATAAATTCTTGGAAATCAATAGCATTATCAGCATGTTCACCACCATTGATGATATTCATCATAGGCACTGGAAGTGTATGGGCAAATGTGCCACCAACATAGCGATAAAGAGGTAGATCAAGCTCTTCTGCTGTTGCGCGTGCAACTGCAAGTGAAACACCAAGAATAGCATTCGCACCAAGGCGTGCTTTATTAGGGGTACCATCAAGTGCAATCATTGCTTGATCAATACCGATTTGATCTTCTGAATCCATGCCATCAAGAGCATCGGCAATTTCATTATTAACCGCATCTACGGCTTTTTGAACACCTTTACCATGAAAGCGGGATTTGTCCCCATCACGAAGCTCAACAGCTTCATGAGCACCAGTAGAGGCACCAGAAGGAACAGCGGCACGACCAACAACACCTGATTCGAGGGTGACATCAACTTCTACTGTTGGATTGCCACGGCTGTCTAAAATTTCACGAGCAGTGATATCAAAAATGGCGCTCAAGGAAACTCTCCTGTTACTCTAAAGTTGCGGGACAAAGACAAAAGCGATTGCTATGTCATGATATCCCGCTCATATATTCTACGTTGCAAATTTAGAGCATAAGGTCAATTTTGTGAAACCCTTTCCAGTCATAGCAGCCATGTTTTTAACGCTTGGAAGCGTTATTTCTTTCCTTATTGGTGTGTGGATTTTCTTAGCGAAGATTTTTACAACATTTCCGCATCTTGAACTATTTTTCCTAGTTTTTGTAGGGAATTTTCTTGTCTTCTTAGGCGCGATTTATTGGGGGTTCTGCTTTTTCGAGCCAAGAATTTTGGTCTTAGAGAAGGGGTTAAAAAAAGATAAACACTATTTCGTGAGTGGGGGGATAATTTTCCTTTGGGCGTGTATTTCTCTCTTTATAGGTTGTGTTGGGTCGATCAAAAGTGGCTATTTTCTTGAAGCTATAGGATTTATTGGAGTCTTTGCGTGTGATCGCTATTTCCAACGCCGCGGCTTCTTACCTTCAGGCTATTATCGTTTTAAAATTATCATAAGTTTTTTTACATTAATGGGGCTTTTGGGCGCATTCTTTTCACCTTAAAAACCCCCATTAACAGCCATTTTTAACGTTATTTTGTTTTAAAATAATCTTGAATATAATGAATAAGAGGCAGATCGGCGGGTGGCATAGGGTAATTTGTGAGATCATTGAGTGCTATCCAAGCAAAAGCTTGATTTTCACAACTGGTGACTGTGCCTTGCCATTTTCTTAAGAGATAAAGTGGCATGAGGAGATGAAACTTCTCTGTTGCTTGGCTTGCAAAATAGAAAGTTTGGAGATCTTCCTCTTTGGCAATAATGCCAATTTCTTCTTTTAATTCGCGTGCGAGTGCTGTTTCTGGCGATTCATGTTTTTCGACTTTCCCTCCTGGGAATTCCCATAATCCTGCCATGGATTTACCTTTTGGGCGCTGTGTAAGGAGGATTTCTTGTTTATCATTGACCAAGATTGCAGCAACGACAAGGAGCGTGCGTGGCGGGCTATGAAGCATTGTGATACCTATTTTAAAAATGTGACATAAAAGTGAGTGAAGGTTAAATGAAATGCGGTTTTTATGCCACATTTAAATATGAAAAAGAGAGATTTTGCGCTTAATACTTGGCAATAAGGCGGGATTCTTATAGCTATACACGCCCGGTCGCTTCTAGTTTGTCTTTATGATGATATGTGAAGTGGAATGGTCGAAGTCGGGATTTATATAAAATTCTGGGAGTGGCTGACGCTTTGCGCCGACATTTTCTTCTTTCATCGCTTGCTGTTTTTGCTGGCGGTGGCGTGTCTATTGCCCAAGCGAATGGGCAAGCTGTTTCTTCTGTTCATCCGATGCTTCATAAGTCTTCTGGGCATCAGAAAATAGGTGGCGTGAAGCAAACAACACACGTAAAAAAACATAAGAAGCATGATCTTCAGAGCAGAAAGGCTGAGAGTCTTTCTATTCATGTTGCGCGTCATGTCAGCCATGGTGCTGAGGAAGTTGTTCCAAAAGCGTTAATGAAGCAACTTGTTCCAGGAACAAGCCCTTATAAGGCTTTAGGGCAGATGCCAGGTGTCAGTTTCACCTCAACAGATCCTTTTGGTGTTGATAGTTTTGGTGCTAATCTTTACGTACGTGGATTTTTCATGAATCAAATGGGGGTCACGGTCGATGGCGTCCCTCTTAATGATCAAACCTATCAATCTGTTTCGGGCATGAGTCTTGCTTCGGCTATTATTCCTGATGATATTGACTCAATGAGTATTTCCCAAGGAGGGGGCGGTGTTGATACTGCCTCTACAAACACACTTGGGGGAGTGATAAAAATCACTTCTGCTGATCCTTCCAATAAAAAAGGTGGCAAAATTAGCCAATCTTTTGGAAGCTATGGCTCTTATCGCACTTATGTGCGTTTTGATTCTGGTAAATTAAATAATAGCGGTACAAAATTTTATACCTCTTATGCGCGTACTGATGAAGGAAAATGGGAAGGTGGCGGCGATCAATTTCTTCAGCAAGTAGATGCAAAACTTGTTCAGCCGCTTAATGAAAGAAGTAAAATTACGGCCTTCTTTAATTGGTCAGATTTACAACAATGGAGCTACCCTGATCTTTCTGTCGGCATGATTGATCATGGTATATGGCGTGCACCGCATCTTTATCCCGATTATAATAAAGCGTATCAAGTTGCACAAAATTGCGCTAATAATCCTAATTATAGTGTTCCAGGCTATAGCTATCCTGGCTTTAATGGCTGCCAGGCAGCGCTTTATGATAGTGGGCAGCGCGAGATCAATTATATGGGCGGGCTTCATTTAGATTTTGCCCTGACCGATAATTTAATGTGGAATACAACAATTTATGGCCATAGCCAAACAGGCTATTATAGCTATAATGATCCAAGTGATCCATCACCTGCTACAGGTGCTATTGTCTCTGAAGAAGTATGGCAAAATCGTCAAGAACGTTATGGTATAGAAAGTAATTTACGTTATCATTGGGGAAGACATACTTTAGAAGGTGGTATTTGGTACGAAAATAACAACCAACAAGCGGGGCTCTATAATTATAATGAGCCGATACCAGGGCAAGGCGCGCCACTTAAAGCGATAGGTCCATATACAAAATATGGGGAAGCATTTGAGCAGCAATATAATTTCTTATGGCGTACAAATGTTGTTCAAACGCATTTACAAGATACAATCAAACTCGCTCGTGGCCTAACATTTAATCTAGGGTTTAAATCTATGATAGCCCAGACTTCTGGAGGCAATAATGCCAATGATCCAGATTGGACAGGGTATAATAATCTTCCTGTTGGGCGTTTACGTGCAAGTAATGGTTTTTTACCTCATTTTAATTTAGATTATCGATTAAATTCTCATCATGAATTTTATATTGATATTGCAGAAAATATGCGGGCTTATGAGGTCTCAGCCTTTGGTGTGGCAAACTCTCCCTATTCAGTGCAAAATCAAGCTGTTTTTAATCAATTAAAATCGCAAATAAAACCAGCGCGTTCTTGGGTTTATGTGGGTGGATATCGTTTTAATTCGCATTATTTACTATTTAATGCAACGATTTACCATTCTGATATTTATCATCAACTTTCTTCTGCAACTATTGGCACATTGACAGATCCAGAATCTCAAGTTGTTGATTTTCGACATATTTCTTTAACTGGTGCTAATGGTGCGATTACTATTATGCCGATTGAAAATCTGAGTATTACAAATAGTTTGAGCTATAATAAAGGAACTTATGATAAGAATGTGAATGTTCCAACACCAAGTGGAAACCTCTATTTACCTCTCAAAGGTAAGAATATAGTGAATTATCCTGCATGGATGTATAAGACATCTATAGCTTATACTTGGAAGCAGGAACTGGGTGACGCAACTGTGCATTTTGATGCGAATTATTATGGTAAGCGCTATTATAGTTATACAAATGATACGTCAGTTGGTAGTTATTGGGTTGCCAATACAGGCATGAGCTATCGTTTTAAGAAGGTTGCGCATGTTAGAGATATCACAGTAAGCTTCAATGTTTACAATCTCTTTAATAATAAATATATCGCAACAATGGGTGAAAATGACAACCCTGCACGTGGAGATTATCAATCAATGGAACGTGGTGCTGTGCGTGAATTTTTTGGCACTATTAGCACATCATTTTAAGAATATCAGTTAAGAGGAGAGGGGTATGGCATCTATTATTTTAAATGCATATGTTTTGAAGATAGAACATAAAAAAAATAAAACCTGCCTTAAAATGACACAGTCAGAAATGAAAGAATTTTTTGATAATTTTGTAAAAAAACATTCTAAGCAGACTAGAGAAGGTGGTGAACACACTTGTAGATTTGAACCAATAAATAATAATTCTCCTAGCTTTCTACATGGTCTTGTTCATTATGGTCAAGGCGGGATTGATAGCAAGATTTTAGATGATACAGGAGCACAGGCGTTTAAAAGAAGTACGTCACATAAAGAAGAAATCCCTTTATATTATTATTTCCATTTTGATGATGATTGTGACTTTCCTTTGCTTGCGTTGCAAACTTATGGGGTAAGATCATGCTCATCACTCTTAAAAGAAGTGATGGGGAAAGAGTTTTTGAAGCATTTTGTAGATTATCGTCTTGAATGGGAGAGGTATATTCCAGCAAATGAAGAGTGTTTTGATAAATCAGTTACTTTATTTGAGCTTATTAAATCAGAAAAAACTAAAGATCTAGGGGAGAACTATGATTTGATGGATGAATACAAAAAAGTAAAATACACTCAGTCTTATGTAGAAGATCCTCGAAGGAGTTTGTCATCGGTAAGAGAGTGGTTTAGTAAATTTGCTACTACAACAATAGAAGGAGTGCAGGTAGTTTCATATAAAGATGAAAAATATGATGAAGCAAATGTCAGTGTAAAAATGGGGAAGAAGTCGAGAAAAATAAATATATTTGGTGGTAAAAGTATGGGAGGACGTATTGATATATCTGATATTATAGAACATGAGGATAATGGTCATCCAAAAATTTCTTCTATTCAGAAAGAGGTAGAGGAGATAATAGAGTACATAATTGAACGAATAAGAAATAAATAAATTAATAAAATGTTTTACGTGTTTAATAGAATAATATTTGAATATATAAAAGAGCTATACGAAAATTATAATACATTAAGTAGTAAAATCTTTCTATCTATTAAATTTTCTTTACTACCATTATCATTATCTTGTTGTTTTTTGTATTTTAAAAAAAGTCTTGATAAAGATTTTCTAACTAATTCATTATCATTTTTTGCTATATTTATTCCATTTTTATTAAGTGTACAAACAGCATTATTTGCTCTTTTTCAAAAAGAATGGCACGATGAAAAAGATCAAGATTTGTATCTTAAACGCCATAAATTAATAAAAAGAGTAAATTTACATGTAACTTTTTTGATTTTTTTAGGAACCTTAGAGGTAGTCCTCTCTATTATCTTAATATTGTTTTTTGAACAATTTATATTAAACACTTATTTTAGGGAAATAATAACCTCTCTTTATTTGTTCTTATATGGTTTTTTCTTTATTTCTTTTTTAATGGTTTTAAAAAATACGCATATTTTGTTGAATAAAGAATATAAAAAGGCAATTGAGAAAATAAAAGAGAGATGAAGAAATAATTCACTGCTACTAGACAGAACCTTAGAAGCTGTTAAGAATATAGAAAGTTAAGTTTGAAATGAGAGGATTAGATGAAAAGAAAATTTCTGAAATTATGGAATAATTTTCCATTTTTGTTTCTATTCTTTTGTTGTGTTGGCAGTTTTATTAAAAATAAAAGAATAGAAGGCATCATTATGTTGCCAATATTGCTCTTATGGTTATTATATATAACTATTTCTTTTCTTGCTAAAAAGAAAGCGCTTAAAACACTCCTCGAAGAATTTGAAGAACGATTTTCTTCAGACCATATTGTATAAATATTGCTTAATATTTAATAGAAATTAAAGGGGATTTATTATGAATTATATTATATCATCTTTTAAAGAAATTTGTGGACCAGTTGGTTTTGCAATTTACAATAGAAAAAGTAAATTTAAATATCTTCATTATGGTGTGCTTGCTTTAGTTATTATTTTAAAAATCGTTGATTTTTTTGAAAAACAAAAAAAAGCAAAAAAAACAGAAGAAGAACAACAAAAAATGGCAGAAAAAATTAAAAAATTGCGCATTCTTGAGGAAGAAAAGAAAGAGTTGCAGAAAAAAATTGAGGCGATTGATCTGCTATTATCAGAAAGATCTTGAGAGAAATTTTATGATAGAAAAGACTGCGCCTTTACGTTTTCTAGAAGAACAGAATATTTCTTTTAAAGCGCATTCTTATAATTATGCACCTCAAAAGGGGCGTATTGGGCAACAAGCAGCCTCGGCACTTGGTGCATCAGAAGAGATGGTTTTTAAAACATTAGTCATTAAGATTGATCGTAAAATTCCAGCTTTTGCGGTTGTTCCTGTTGCTAAGCGGCTTGATTTTAAAGCTGTTGCAATGGCGCTCGGGGGTAAGAATGCAAAAATGATGCAGGCTGAAGAAGCGCATGAGATAACGGGTTTTGTTTCAGGTGGGACAACTGTTTTTGGATCTAAGAAAGCATTGCCTGTTATTCTTGATAAGAGCATGGAGCAATATGAAAAAATTTGGATTAATGCAGGCGCGCAAGGGATGCTCGTTTCTCTTAATCCAAAAGATTTACAATATATTACCAATGCTAAGTTTGTTGAGATAGCGATTTAAAGAAGTTACTTATCCAGTGTTTCTGGTGTGATAATTCTTACGCGGTGCTGAATATGGCGTTCAATATCGCGTAAGAAAGCACGTTCTTCTAATGTAATGAGAGAAAGTGCGACACCTGAGCGCCCCGCTCTTGCTGTTCTACCAATGCGGTGTACATAGATTTCTTCGCTATTGGGGAGGTCAACATTAATAACAAGTGTGATATTATCAATATCAAGCCCGCGTGCTGCGATATCTGTTGTTACAAGAATATCTTTTTGCCCTTCTTGAAATTGTGATAATGATTTTTTTCGTTCGCCTTGTGTTTGTCCACCATGGAGAGTAATCGCATTTAAGCCTGCTTTTCTTAAATTTTTTGCAAGTTTATCAGCTGTTATCTTAGTTTTTACGAAGAGTATGGCACGTCCTTTTGGGGGATGTTTTTGAAAGATTTTTAAAATAATCGCTTCTTTTTCATCTTCTTGTAAGAAAAGGGCGCGTTGCTTGATGCGTTTTGGTGTAATTGTCTCTTCTGGTGGTTCAATATGGAGGGGATTACGCGTGACTTTCTTGGCAAATGTCATTAAAGGTGCGGGTAGCGTTGCAGAGCAAAAAATCGTTTGGGGGCGGTCAGAAAGATAAGGAATAAGAGCGGTCATGCTTTCGCTAAATTCTTCATCAAGGAGGCGATCTGCTTCATCTAAGATGAGAATGAGGATCTCGCTTAAAATAAGGTCCCCTTCTTGAACAAGATCAAGAAGGCGCCCATGAGTTGCAACAATAATATCAGCACCTTGAGCAAGGGATTTACATTGTTGTTCGCGTGATGTACCGCCGCATATCATACGCGTTTTGAGACCAAGTGGGCGGGCAAGTTGACGGCACACATTTGTTGTTTGTTGTGCAAGATCGCGCGTTGGCTCTAAAACAAGAATACGAGGAAAAATATAATCTTCTTGGTTGTGATGTTCTGCTTTATAGAGTGATAATCTTTGTAAGGCAGGTAAAAGAAAAGCGGCTGTTTTCCCTGTTCCTGTTTGCCCAGGCAGGAGAAGATCGCGTCCTTTTAAAAAAGGCCCGATTGCTTCTCTTTGAATGGGGGTGGGATTTTTAAAGCCTGAATTTTCTGCAGATTTGCAAATATCTGGCATTAATCCAAGATCAGAAAATGATACTACCTTATTAGGGGAGGCGTTTGCATGACTCATATGATGATAAAACCTAGAAAGCATTTGTTTAATGATAAAGAAAGGAATAGATAAAAGCGTGAAAGACAAATATTGTGCAATTATTACTGAAGATTTTGCGGGTATGAAATCTCAAGCTTTTGGGATTGTCGAATATTATCAATCTTCATGGGAATTCCACCCTGTTAAAGTAAAAAAATATTCACTGGGAAGGTTTTTGCCTGTTTCTTTATGGGCGCATCCTTCAGATTATTGTGAAGATATTGTTCTTTCACCAAATATTCAATATTTAATTTCTGTCGGTGGTAAAGGCGGGGCTGTTGCAAGATGTTTGGCACAAAAATACGCTTTGCCTTTGATTCAAATACAAGATCCACGCCATAAAAGAAAAGAATTCCCTGTTATTATTGCACCGCTTCATGATGGTTTAGAGGGGGAGAATATTTTTTCTCTTCCTCATGCAGTGCATTCTATTACTGAAGAAAAATTACAGCAAGCACGAGAAAAATGGTGCAAAATTTTAAAGCAAGATAAAGCCTATCTTCTGTCAGTTTTGTTAGGAGGCAGCAATGGAAGATATCAATTTACGCTTAAAGAAGCCTATATTATTGCGCAGAAAATTAAGGGTTTTTTAGAAAGAAATCCATCAACTTCTTGTTGGATAACGGCATCACGAAGAACATCATATGATGTGATAGAATATCTAAAACAACAACTAGACTCCTTAGATGTAAATTTTTGGGATAGTAGAAGTGAGGGCGATAATCCATATCTTGGCTTGCTTGCTTGTGCAGATATTATCGCTGTAACAGAAGAAACTGTTTCGATGATTTCTGAAGCGATTGCAACCAATGCATTAGTTGCACTGCTTCCTTTAAGAGGGAAATCAAGGCGTATTACTAAATTTAATGCATTTTTAAAACAGAAAGGGCGTTTATGTGATTTTGATGAATCTTTATCCTTTAAATATTATGAAAAATTAAATGACCTTCCTAAGGCGCTCTCTTTTATAGAAGAGAGGGTTTTTTTTGTAAAAAAATAAGCTTATAAATTAATGATAAATGACAGCATAAGCGAGGCGAAGAATGTTGGATATTCAGACTTTTGGTCCACAAGGTGGCAATATTATTTATAAAGCACTGTCGCATCCTTTTGCTGTTGAAGGAATTAAGCGCTTATCGAAGATATTTGAAGGTAAGAAAATTGCCTTTTACGACCCTGAAAATATGCTTTCTACCTTTAGGGGTCTTTATCCTCATTTGCAGCCTTATGAAATTATCACACATGATAGTGAAAAAGTTGGCACGAAAGATAATTTTGGCAATATTTATCAAGCCTTAATAGATTTTCCACAGTCGCAAGCTGATTACCTCTTTATTCTCTCTTTTGATGCAGAGAAGCGGAGGCAGCATGTGCAATCATTATGCAAAGATTGCACTATTTTTACTTTAGAAGAAGCAAAATTACCGAAGGAATTTTTAATATCCAAGGTACGCTATTTAGATAAGCTTAATTTTGCAACGAATTTCGCTTTTTTCCGTGAAGATGCGCATTTTTCCACGCGCCTAGTAACAGCGAATTACTGGGCGAATTATGGTGCGATAAAGCCGAAATATTATTTTTGTCTCTTTAATGAAAATGGTGAAAAAATTGCCGAATGGAATGAAGAAATAGAAGCACCTAATCAGGCAATTATTGTCGATAGTGCTGATATTCGCAAAAGATTTGATTTGCCTTTCTTTGTTGGGCAATTATTTATTCATGTTATTGGTGCGCAAGGTCATGATGTTGTAAAATATGCACTTGATACTTATGGAAAGGGCGAAAATCAAAGCCTTTCTGTTACACATGATGCCAATGCGTGGCCGGCGATGCGCTTTGCAACATTGCCCGCAGGGCGTTGTGATGAAGAAGTGATTTTTTGGCTGCAAAATAGTCATGCTACAGCAATCCCAGCGGGTGAAATATGCTTTAATCCTATGGGAATTGATGATAAACGCGCAATTAAAGAAGAAATTCCACCTTATGCAACGCGTGCGATTTCGTTAAATAAACTTTTCCCAGAAATTTCTTGGCCTGCACAATTTGAGCTACATGCTGGCAATCACCTTGTTCGACCACGTTATGAAATTCATCAAAGAGGTAGAACGCGTATTGCGCATATGAATGTGCAGCGTGCTCATCTTTCTTCAGAGCCTGCAATTAAAAATTTATCATCAAGTTTGGGGCGTGGTTTTATTTTACCTTTCCCAATTTTAAACCCCAAAGATTATAAGAGTTTTGTGCAGCCTAATCCAATGGCAGAAACCTTGCAGAGCTTGCCTGTAAGAGTCGATATCTTCAATGAAGAGGGAACAAAATTGAGGGAGCATTTTCTTGGTAATTTACCGCGCTCCCATTGCACAGCATTGGCACTGCATGACTTAACAAATGAAGCAGGACATGCGGATCTCGTTTATGATTTTCGTGATGGAGGAGAAGCAGATGGCTGGCTTCATGCCTTGATGCGTTATGATCATCGTCATAGTGGACATTCTGCCGAAACGAGTTTTGGTGCGCATATTTTTAATACACTCATGACATGGCGTTCAGAGCCGCAATCTTACGCAGGGCCTCCTCCAGGGCTTTCGACCCGCCTTTTCTTAAAGTTAGGGCATAAGATTGAGGGGGTGATGTGCCATAGTTTTTGTTATTTGATATATCCTGCTTCACGAATAATCGGCTTAGAATCAAAAACAGAACTTTATCTTTATAATCAGAAAGGTGTGAATATTGGCAAAGCCTCATTATCGCTTCCTGCTTCTGGTTCCAAAATGATACGCACTGAGGAATTCTTCTCAGAAGATCTGCTTAATGAGGCAGAAAATGGCTATATTCTCATACGTGATACGACATGCCGCCTTTTTGGCTATCATGGGATATCGCGCCCTGATGGCTCTTTTTCTTTGGATCATATGTTTGGATTTTAATATTTAAAGCTTAAATTTCCCTAACTCTTTTAAGGCTTAGCTTATTGATGGATGTGAATAACAAAAAAGCGCCTTAAGCAGTATCATAATGTAGTGCATGATTTAGTGCATAATGTAGTGAAGATAAGGGATGGATAAAATACCCATCCCTTTCATCGGGATTATTGGATTTAAAGCTTAAATATTTAAAAATTCAAAGATGAAAATTAATAGTCTCTTTATATTTTAAACTAACCTTCTGAAAGAGGTTTAGAATGACACTCAGGGTCATATTCTGAGAAATTAAGGAGAGCCTCTCTATAATAACGATATTG
>QVOA01011315.1:0-165189 GCA_014825685.1 Pseudomyrmex cubaensis | reverse complement strand
TACCACCGGACCGACACGACGACAAAATACTCGGCTTAATCGGCACGGCTCGACACGACACGACTCTTCAGCGTCCGCACGGATCGCTGTTCCGAACAAGAGTCACCTGGTTCAAACGCGGAAAAATCCACCGTGCCTCGAAACTTCTCGAGTGCTCCGGAATATTCATCGACGCCATGTGACTTTCGGAGCACCACGTGATTTTTGGCGTTATTAGCCGATCCGCAAGCGCGCCGATCGCTACCCTCTGTGGCGCCGTCGATATCTTATAGTACAGATATTTTTCTCGTGGGCTTCTTTGTTCCATCTCCGAATGTATATTTACACGCGGCGCTCCATAATCGGCGCGATTGCCTCCGAAACAGGACCACACCGATTACAGTCGCGACCGAGCGCTTGAACTATCGTCGTGTGTTTACCGCATCCGTGCCGAAAGTACTTCGCAACCCGCTACGGCTCGCTTTCTCATCTACATACTGTTACGTCTCGTGTAACGACCGCGTTCATCTTCCGCCGCTACGCACCTGTATCGAGATAACGTTCTCCCGTAACGTATGCCCGTAACGAATAAGGGCATTGAATCGACGCCGATCTCTTCGGCTCCGTTTTCATACGCAAGCGTGCACATCGGGTTTAGCGTACGAAGTCGCGCCAAACCCGAAGGCGCGAATCAGTCTATAAATTTCGCGACGGCGAAGAGAAGTTCTCGCACACCTGTGTGCGAGTCGCGGAAGATATCGGCGATAGCGTGGGACGTTTTCCTTACGTCGTTTTCTAAGAATATAGCACGTGTGTATATATATATATATATATAATAAAATCTCTCAGTCGTTCTAGAATAACATTCATATATACAAGGAAAACCAGTTTAATAAGTAGTTTTGATCGTGTAATTTTTTTTAACAAATCATTTCCTATTATCTGATCTGCAAATCAGCTGCGCTTACAGAGTGCCACACTAGTTCCGGATCGCTATAAAAAATTCACATTTTCGTTCAAACTGCTGCAAAATGTACAATAACATTTTTAAGCGATATATTCGATCGTATAGAAGATATTCTTTAATGACACATTTTTAGTATGTAATTAGTTTCAAAATTTTTAATTGAATAAAACATGTTGCATTTTGTGATTCACAGAATTAATTAGATCCTGGGCACTAGAACTTACGTTCTCAAAATGTAATTTTGAGTTTTTGAATGTGTTAGGTACATCTTATAGAGATGATAGAAATATACTTGACGCTTGTATGTCACACTGTAAATAAAAAAGTTACAACAAACGATATACATCTAGTGCCGCGGACTAATTGTGAATCAAACTAAATTTTCAGCATCATGCGACAACTACTGATGATGTTAGATGGCATAGATTAGTGATTTTAATTAATTTCGATCTTTACACATTTTAAATTGCATGTACCAATTATGACAGCAAAATGTCGTCGTAATGGGTACATGCAATTTAAAATATATATAAAGATCGAAAAGGCATGCGCGAACTTGTTGATTTTTTTCATGATAATTTATGCTATTTACTGTGTTCTCATAAAATCTTGATTCATATCTGACAGTCTCATATATGATAACATAGTTATAACAACAAATATATATGCACGTATAATTGTTATTTACTGTCAATAATATACAATGTTCACAATTATCACAATCCTGCTGTATACTTCCGTAGTTATTGCACAGAAAGATATATAAAAAGAAAGAAAATAAAAGAAGAAAGAGATAAAAATATGAAATACGCATACGCACGTATACTCATAAACATTGTTGCCGCATAAAATATTCCGCGTATGAATGTAAAAATACTGTTGCAAAAAAGAGACTCGCATTTGCGTAAGCGAACTCATCCTTGGCGCGTCGCGTGGCACGTATGCAAATCGCGCGATGCAGTTTATGCGATTGGGTTTTTACGTTTGTCGTTCATCGATCGTTAAGCATATAACCTGTCCTGTCGAACGAGATGTTTATACATCTCGTTGAAGACGTGAAACCGCGTCGATTTGCGAATATCGTCGCCGCGTTGCAGATAAATGACGATGAAAAAAGAGAAAAAGAGAGCACAAAACGAGGGTCCAATGAGAAGTGGGACCGCGTGGAAAAGAAATACGCACGCCTCTCTATGTTAGGAAGGGCCTTGCGCGCGACGGCCCGGAGAGCAGTTCCGCTCGCCAGATGCGTACGAGTCGGACACACCGATGCGTTTTTCTACCTGAAGGGCGTCCAATTGAGCGCAACACATGGCGCTGCGCTGAAGCGGAGGCCCGTTCCCTCGTGCGCCGATTCGTCTCATATCGTCGAGGAAACGAGCCGTCGTCGAGATCGCGCCACGCTTTTCATCGTCAACAAACACGCTAGACAAGAGCGCTTGTTGTTCGCCACCGGCTTCCTCCTCTCTCCCCCCTCCCCCCCCCAGGGGTTTCGAACGCGTATTACGCGAGCCCCCGCTTTCCGTAACGACGATCCGGGGAATCTTCTCGGAATACATATTGCGCTTCGAGTTTTCTGGATCATAAAGTCGTTTAAGTACCGCCTGAGAAGCGCGCGGAGACTTTCGATATATATGTATATACGTATGTATAAGTGCACGTTACGGTGCTCACATGCACTTTGTAACGGATATACGTGTGCGAGTTTATCCCTGCGTGCGCACGGCTCCTATATACTTCGCGCTCGCGTATAATGATGGTGGACGTGCAATAAAAAGTGCACTCGTGGTTATTAGTATCGTCGCAAAACATGCGGCACCTCAATGACACGGACGTATAAACGAGCTCGTACGTCGCCAATTGCTTGATGTGCAATCACGCGTGTGTCCGTATACGTGTCACTTTGCGGCGCATGAATAATTAATAGCGAGCATTTAACTTCTCGCGTTGCTCTCGACGATCAACCGGCATTTCGTTTCATCTCCTACTGGTTGGCTTTCAATCGTCGACTTTTTTTTCTCTTTATTTTTCTGTAGCGTGTTCTCTCTTCCTTTTTTTTTTTTCAACGCAACGCGTTAATTCCGACGTAAAATTATATTACGTATGTAATGCGTAACTTCGATGTGTACGAACGTGTTATATATTTCCGCCATCTTTCCCGTCTCTTCACTTAAAAATCCATTAGAGATTTTTTACATAGTTAATGTGTTAATATTGTATATTATTTCGAAGAGAGAATTAACACGCGTGTTTTATCTCGATCGGTGCTAATAGAAACCAGACGATCGAAAAGAGGAAATTGTCATATCATGTCAGAAAAAGGGCATAACGAAGAACAAATAATTAGAGTGCGGCTGCGGGTCTGCGGTTTTGTTTCGGCGAGCACGCGCCTTGTCATGCGGTTGTGTCGGCGGCTGACACATTCTGTTCTTTATATAAAAATATGCATCGGGATCACAATGGTAGCCAGTGTTGTTTGCCGAAAGGTAGATTCGTAAGATGTATTCTCTTTTCTAACACATAACGCAGTTTTTTCTATTTCCTCATTAATATCGTCGGTAAAATACAAAACTAGTCGTCGACTTTGCACGAGATATTCGCGCAATATTGTGTCGACAAGATACTTCTTCGAAAGTTTCTTTCTTTCTTTGTATAAAGAAAGAAAAAAAACTTAGCAGAACACCGATAATTTTTAACCGGTCGACCGTAACGCGATATCGCGTTTCTCATTCGTAATCGCGCTCCTGTAATCTCTCGCTCTCGCGCGACCTAAAAGCCGCGGCTTAATTAAGTTCTGCTCGCGTGCCGCGACCGACCGAGGGATACCGCGTATTTTCAACTAAACCTGTCGACGTAAACCAACAGAAAACGACCCGCGCGCGAATTCTTTATCGTTTAGCGGCAGAAATCTTTTCCCGATTACGTAATACACCTGTTTCCTTGCGCCGCAATGCACCGTCGATTGCGATGAGACCTCGCATAAATGTCACAAGCGCCGATCGCTGTGAACAATTTTTTTCCGCAATTAATACATCGATATGGCGCCTGCGCGTTTCTACACATACGAGATATCAGAACTACAAAAATTATTTTTTGTTGATATTAATATTTAGTGCTTTGGAAGAGGAAAAATAAATTTGTAACAGAAAGATTTCTGTTACAAATTTGGGCAATCGGTTGCATCGTAACTGTGATCTCGCGATTAAATCGTCGCGACAGGAACGGTCGTTTATTGGCCGCTGTTATGTTTTACGAGCGCTGACACTGGCCAGCGAGCGCTCAGCCTATCGTTGGCATTATGATCGCTGCCATTAAAGTAATTGACGCCGCTCGGAGGAGATAGATACGCTTCTTATTGACCGACCCCGACGACACCACTCGACGTCGGCTTCAATGGGCGTCCAGTCTCGACCTCAGAATACACGCTCGGATCGATCGATTAAACACTGCCGTCGCCGCCGCCGCCGCCGCCGCCGCCACCGCCACGAATCGCAATTTGCATTAGAGCGCTATTTCCTCAGCTCTTGTAATTCCGCGATCTCTTTTC
The DNA here is from genome assembly GCA_014825685.1 of Pseudomyrmex cubaensis. NCBI lineage: Eukaryota > Metazoa > Arthropoda > Insecta > Hymenoptera > Formicidae > Pseudomyrmex > Pseudomyrmex cubaensis. The sequence continues at coordinate 160,699 of QVOA01011315.1, read as the reverse complement.
TCTTCCGTTATTCAACGACACCCATTCATCATCGTTCCGCGTTGTGGGCCAAAGTCGAGCGCGTTCGCCATTGCAAACCATAATCGCTGTGAACTCCGATAATCGGTTTACCCGCGATAATCGTTGCTGTTAGAGCATGGAATTAGATATCTTTGATTTTTTGCGATGCGCATGTGTGCGCACTTTGATAACGCGTCTTCGCCATTGCCTATCTACGTTGTAACAACATATTTACGGTACACGTCTAAATAAATCCAAACACATTTTTTTTTGCAAAGACGGAGAACGCACACACATACAATGGCGAATTCAAACGCGAACATTTTTTATGACGCTATTAAGCGTTCTCTTTCTCTCTTTCGCGATAAATATCATCTGTAACTCGACTGGTATTCCACAATCGCACGTTTCTACATTGATATTACGCTATACGAAGGCATACCGCGAGAGAGGATGCTTGAGAGCGCGTCTGGTCGCGCGCTGACTTTACGATCGCTGACACCTACCGCGACCTGCAATAGCGCGCGCTGACTACGCGCGGCGCGTGTGCACCGGCTTTTGCGCACCGCGGAGAGCGTTACGGCCGCGAATATTAAAGTAATTGATGCCTCCATAAAGCAGCGAACAGCGGCACGTCTTCGATGTCCCTGCGACCCTGGGCGCTTTTAAGTCGTGTTCACATAACTCCGCGCGCGTGCTCCGTCTTGACCCACCGAGCGCCTCGGCGATGTATCCTATCAGCTACATCTCTATACCGGGATTTGTAATATCTTGTCCACAGCTGACTCTCTTCAAACCACGGTTTCGGACCATTGATATTCACGCCGATATAAATCACACACGTGTATTTCGGAATGCGCACACACACATACAAATACACAATTTATCGACAGCGTGAAAAGCGTTTCATTCACAAGGATTCTTTTATCGTCTCGCATAAAACCGCGCGAACGATTCCGTGTGCGATCGCCTTTAACTTCACGTCGGCAGTCGTTCCTTGTCTCGTATATTTTCCGGATACGCGTGTGTCACCGCCCGCGCGTTATGCTCGCGTGTTTTCTTTCGTCTTTCTTTATCTCGTAATTTCTCGCGACTACCGTATTATAGTAACGCGCGTTCCTCTCGTTTTTTATGTGTGCGCCGCGTTGCTCTCTTGAGTTATCGGGAAAATAAAGACAGTTTCGCGAAAAGTGACAGAGATGAAACTTATGAAAGAAAAACGTACGTTTTTTTGCGACGCGTTACGAGATTCTGAACTGGATCTCGGGCGCAAAGTGCAGAGAACACGCTTTTACACGCGCTTGTTTTTACCGATGCACCGGCACGACGCGGCGCGATTTAAAGACCTCAGCTCGGTCGCGTAGGCGGCTCCGGGGCCTTCCCTCGGTGTAAACCGAGCTTTACGGCTCGCACGGTGCCGTCGATCGTGAGATCGTATTAGAGCGCGCTGCGCGTCGGCGTCGGCTTTGGGTTTAGCTCGAGCGAGGGGGATGTCGAGGGGAACAACAGCGCACCGATACAAGGGGAACGCGGGAACGAGACAGCGGGATGTGCGGAGGCACAATGGTGCTTCAGGTAGACAGAGATGAGGGAAGGAAGAGGAGCAGAGGGAGAGAGGTGCAGAAGGGCACATGGAAGGAACAGCGTGTAACGATGTATCAAGCTGTTGCGCCCCTGGCGTGTCCGGCAATGGTGGATCGTCGCTTTGAGCTGGACCGCGGCCGGCTTCGGCTTTGCATCATGCCTTTACACGCTCCCAATGCCCAAACGAGGGACGATAATGCCCTTGCTCTCGTCTTGTTCCCGCGCATAGACACTATTAATTTCGTATCCCCCCGCCTGGCGCGCGAGCCGCGCCGCTGGATTCATCCGATTGACTCGTTCGACCGGCGCATCGCCGCTGGATACTCGCCGTATTATTTTCGATAGCTCGCGCGAAAAGACGATCGGTATTACTCTTCGACTTGGAAAATATATCGATGCTGTGGATGTACGCGATACACATATCTTGCGAATTTTTTGATACGTTCCAAGAACGCGTTTAATTTTCTTAACGTAAAAATGTCTTGTATAAAATTATTTACATATATATATAAACTATATAAAAATAGTTGTAAATGCTACTCTCATTTTGTTTTCAAATTAAATTAATTTGATATATTTAATATTTTGTTTTTCGCCTACGCAAATTAACTCTAAAGAGTAAGAGTTAATTTAATTTGCACAGGACGAAATTGTTCGATGAGAAACGTCGCGTACAAATTTCAGATCCTTCTCGCCATTCTCTGTCATGGCAGTGAACATGGTGGGGCACAATGGCGGGCCTTAAATGGCGCAACAACAGATTGAATCCGGCCCACGGCGAAATGGCTCCGTTCTCTATTATCCCGGTCATTATTAGCGTCGCGTGAATAGGTCGTGTAATACATCCCCGCACGTCAGCCGAGACCGTCATTTTCACGAGTGTCACGGCGCACAAAACAGAAGTACCGGACGTATAATGACACGTTGACAGGTGCGGACGGCCGATCGATGGCCGTGAACGCATATACACGCGCAGCGCGCGGCCATAGCACGCGACACGTGTGCACGTGTACATATATGTATATATATGTATGTATATGTGTATGTATAGCTCTACTCTCGGTGCGTGCGAGGAAACGCGTGTACGTTTCGCACGTGCTCGCTCGTGCATCGTTCCGCTTGGAAAGCTCCTCTCTGCCGCGTCGGGGTTCCTCGCTTCTCAATCGGTCAGTTCGTTTGCCCCTGCCTCATGTATTTACATTGCTCCATTACGACGGAATCAACTGTTATCGGGCGGCTCAATATTTCATGGTGAAAGTGACGTTGTTTTTTTTTCCGCGCACGCAAGTTTTCACTTCTCTCTTCTTTGCGATGATTGTCTGTGAAGTTAATTTCGCCCGTTGCCGTCTCTCTCTCAATGATAAATAAGTAAGCGAACTTTTTGTGGGGACGTCCGCAGGAAAGTCTAAAGAACTAGATGTATAATAATATATTATTGATTTCGAGAAGATTGTGTGTCCATGTTTTCAAGAAAAAAACAAAAGAGTGGAACTCGAAACGACGTATGAATCATTTAAGTATCGCGTCAGTATGAAAATCGGAAGAGAAACAGACTCCGAGAATTTTTTAGCTAACTCAAAGCTGGTTCTCTCTCTCTCTCTCTCTCTGTTCGAGGACATTCGCGACGAGATTATTTCGTCAAGTTACAGAGACTTTCGGGGTCGATAAGCGTGGCGGGACAAGGGTGGGACGAGGGAGGTAACACGACGCGGTTGAGCCCGAAGAGGAAGACTACCAACCCTTGCCTAGGGGTAGAAGCTGAAGAAGGAGGAGAGGGTCCACGAGACGGAAACCCCGGGAAAGGGGTATCTGTTGTCATGGTCCCTGATGCTCCATTATTGATTAAAGATGGCTGGCTAGATGGATGGGTGGTTGGCGCAGTAGTGACGCCATTTTAATATGCGCAATTATAATGTGTACCTAGAGCCCTCAAGGGGGAAAGGGAGGGGGAAGAAGTTGATGTACGGATAGGTAGCAACGTAGGGTGGAATATTGCAAGCCTTGAAGCGTGAGGTCCGAGGGGAAAGAGAGAGAAAGAGAGAGGTTTGTAGAGGGTGGTGAGAGAAGGGGTAGTGGTGGCTTTTTGGTTGAGAACGGGTGACCCTGCTCTCGATAACTAGCCCGCCTTCTTTGTTTGCCCGAAATCAGAGGGGGAACCGTGTAATTGAGGAGTTAATTAGGATGCGTTCGGCGCTTTAATTGGGTTCTCTCCTCTCCCGTCTCTCTGCGTTCTTCCCGCTCGTAGTTGTCTCTCAACAGGTAGTCAGCACTCGCATGTTCGCGTCGTTTACGTTCTGCGAGCGTGAAGAGAGTGATCTGGCAAGAATTAATTTGTTGTAGCGTGCAATTTTTCCTCGCTCTCTCTCTTTCTTTTAGTAGAATTATTAAAAATGTAAAAGTATTAAAACTGCAGGTTAAAAATAAGAAATTTAATCGTTTATAATGGGTATCCCAAAGAATCTTTGGCAAATAAAATACAAATAACTTATTTAAAAAACGTAAAGTTTAACTATGTACATACACTGTACAAAAACCTTACGACGCAATGACAGCAAACATCAGTATGAATAAAATAGTGTTTTGTTCTCGAAACACATTTCGTGTCCATTTGGAATTCTGACGTTCGTTATTAACGCACGTGATCAACTGCGCCCGCGAAATCAACGAAACGGAGTTTTGTGGGTAGCATGCGCCTATTGAGATCACGTGGTTATCGGGAAACTCGATGAGATAACAATGAGGCTAGCTCGTTAGCGGCGAGGTTACAATGACGTCGCATTGGTTCGATACTCGACAACATCGTTGCGCAGTGTTATTCATGATGGACCGTAGTGCTCGTAATATCGCCATTGGCAGGGAGTTACGAGCGGATTTTCTACCATTGTGTCATAAAATAATTTCCAATAATAATAGCCGAATTGTAACGTGCGCTGCAGCTTGGCAATGTGCACCGCGTTGTCAGTGCTTCATAATTATTTGTTTTTGTTTTTTTTTTGTTTTAGAGATATATATTTAATAGGAACATATTTACGAAAAAACATAACATTTTTATAACATTTGATATAATATTTTTCAAATTTTGTTCGAGAATAAATAAAGGCGTAATTATCTCGTAAGTTTGTTATTAATTTGTCAAAGTAATTTACTTTCGGCAAATTAAAACTTGCAAAAATTGTTAATTGTATTATCGTAAAATTTTTTACTCGTTGTAACGAAGGGTATAACTCATTAAGAGTAAGATCATAAACGACGATCGCGAATTCGGATATTTGATACTGCGTTTTGTGGGCGTATACACGGTGTATACGCAATAACGGCGCGTACGTCGGGTAGGTAGATGTACGCACAGGCCACAATGCCGTAATAGAGGAATTAATGCGTGCTGCGTGTGGTCGCGTCGTGCCCCACAGGGGTTTCGCGAGATTCCCGATAGCATTGTCCGCGCGCATAATTCGTGTGCGCAATTAATTGAGACTGGAGAACCGGCGGCTGACATCTTTAAAAACGGCGGGAGCGCGACGTCGCGAAGGGATAGTTCTCTCGTGTTCGTTACACGAGATGCATGCGCGTCGTACACGCCCATCCGACATACACTTGCAATTAGTTACCGGGAGTGCGCGCGTCCGAAAAAAGAAATACAAATACCTCTAGCCCGCGTTAGTTTCATTATCTCGACACATCCTCAAGAATATTCTTCGTCTTTGTGAAGTTTTTGAAAAAATTTATTCTGCAAATGTTTGTGCGAGAATGCGTTTTCTGAGAAGAAATAATTCGAAAATTATATTTTGATTTATTTATACCTCGGGAAAAGAGACTTATTTTTTGCATACAGAAAGTCTGTCTGCGAGAGACGCCATTTCCGTAACATCGCGTCTGTGTAATGGAAGTGGATACTTGCAATTTTCTTTAAGTGATTCATGTTTGCGCGACATGCGTACATGAAGAATACATGCTTTGTTCGAAATAGAAGGGACACAAAGGAGAAACGCCACGCGTGCGCGACTTTTCTCCGTGGTGAGTCGCCGCCGGTGAAGTTGTTGCCACTAGCGCTTCTTTGCCTCTTGCCACACAACATTAACGTATCTCTTATTTAAGACATCGCGCTGTATGACGGTCGAGGGGATGATACCGTGTAATGCACCTTCAGTCGATAGGTCGTTGACAGAAGTCAGTCTTCGCGGAGTCCCTCCCTTTCTCAGAAAAATGGCGACATGCAATTACTACTCGCATGAGGTACACACACACAGTCATTGCTTCAAACCGCTTGCAAACACAACGCATTTTCTCGGTTTATGTATAATTAATCTCGCCGGGAAAATTTATTAGTGACCTCAGTGAATTTGAAATTAGTTCTTCGAAGTACGAGACCAAGAGAATATTCTTGCTCTTTAATGTAAGAAGGAGAAAATAATCAGGTATTTTCTCTAGAATTTCTCTAAAAGATAATTATTTGGAAGATAAAGTAAAAGAAATAAACAAAAGGTAACAAGAGAAAAAACATTTTTTTGAAAACTGGACAAAAAATGCATAAATTCCGCTTTAAAATAAAATAGAATAAACAGTACAATCGATGATATCCGATTTATATTTTTTACATCTGTAAATAATATTTGATACAATATAAGCAAAAACAAATGCTGAAGTATCTCGATTTACAAGAACGGAAAAGAAAGAACGAGGAAAGAAACGGAGAACCGCGGGAACGTCGAGCGATTTTTTTTTTGCCAGGCGTAAATTGTCCTCAGACCTCGCGAGCGTAATGAAACGTGACGCGCGGGATTCCGCGACCGTCTCCGCCGTCGCTTCGCGCTTTAATTCGTCGGCATGACGCGTTCTCTTTCTCTCCCGCCCTCTATTTGTCTCTCCTTCTCTCTTTCTCTCTCTCTCTCTCTCTTTATTTATCTTCGCCGGTGGCATGACGGAACGCGTTTTGTCGTCACGTTATGGCGCGCGCGCCACGCTGCGCCGCGCCGATCGTTTTGTCGCTGGCAATTACGGGACACGAAGTGGGCGGCACATAGCGTGTCGCACGCGCCGGGGGCTTTGATGCGCGGATTGCGCGATCCCCGTCGGGCGTCGTGCGGATGTCACCCAGTACGAAGTCACGAAACTGTGACATGACACGCCGATGTCACACCGTCTGAACAGAGGAGCCCTCCTTCCTTCCCTCCCCCCGTGAGATTAGAGGCAGTTAGCCGGTCGTTTAGCGTTGTGCGCGCGTTTTTCTCGCGCGCGCGGGAACTGCGCGTTTAAAGCGACAATCGTCGCTCTAATTAAATGAACGAACGTCGGCGCGGATTGTGGAGTTAAACTTGAGCTCGTTAAACGCGCGCGTTATGAGCGTGACGCGTTGTTACTAATTATAGCCACTCCGGGTTCTTTCTGTAAGATTCTCGTCGTAATCTTCTTGTCATTGCAAACGTAGGACGGGGTTCTCAAACAGCGTAATTCATGTGAATGCTATTACGAGAGAGAAGAGCGGAGAGATATTTTTGAAGAATAAAAAATTGCTTTCTATTTTTATAACATTGTGTGTTTCAAATTAAATTTTAATATAAATTATCTCTATAAAACAATTACTTTTGTTCACGAGGACAAGATATATATGTATACACCGGCGACATTATCGGCATCCGGAGGAATCGATCGATCGCTTTCAGAGGCTCGTCTTTCTCTCTCGCGCGCGTTGTAGAGGGAGGATGAACGCGCATAAATACATACTGCCGTAGGATTTGCATAGGTCGAACACGAGCCTGAACTCTCCGGCGCTTTTACGGCACGGGTTATCCCGCGGCGCGCTCGCGGTAGCGTGTCGCCTACGAAATTGATACCCGTCGTGAGATTGCGCTGACGTAAGTGTAATGTTCGGTGAAACGCGTGATTAGGGCCCCCTCCGCATCGCCGTCCGAAACGGCCCGACGTCGTCATAACGATAGAACAGCACGTAATTCGCCCACTAGACTGCACATATACTGTGCCCGGATAACATCCCCCCGCCCGAAGGGGAGACGACCGTAATTTTCACTTATTCGCCGGCGCAAACCGCTTCAAAGTATCGAGTATAGCGCAGAGATTTTCTCTCCGGATCGCGCGTGCGGTTACGTTATATACGTTGCGGATGTTCGATATCCGAGAGATATTCACTATACGTACACACATATATATATTTATATTGAAATAAGAGAGAAGAGATATTTTTCAGTATGAAATTATATTTTATATTTTTGTTTCTTCTAAATGTCACTGAGATTTTTTTCTTTTAAATAAACGCTTTAACTTAAAGTGATCGCTACTTCAGGAAGCGTATTAATACGGTCTCGTAATTTGGATTCTCTATTATAGTGATTATGTTCTCTCGACCGAGAGATTTTGTCACGCGAGAATTTCAGGAAAGCATAAATTCGTTATTTAGTCATTTGCGGCACAGTATTTTAACGACGGCAACGCAATTACCTGCACGACCTGTTGTCGTCGTAGATGTTATTGTCCATGGCAAAGTCGCGCGCGCGCACGTGTCCATATATTACGTCACACGTACGGTACTGTATACGTAACGTGTCTATGTATAACATGTTTTAAACACACACGCACGCGTAGTTGGTCGGTTTTCGTTCAAGCCGCTCGTTAATGAAGCAGTTCGGCTCGTGTTTATCTCGTTGGGCCATTCTCAGTTCATCATTACGTGAGAAACAATCTAACCTCCGGTGTCTGGAAATTTCGAGTCGCCGCACATCTCCGCGGGGCTCCGGTTGTCCGACGCAACGCGAATAATGTCACTCTTCGAGTAACCGTGGAAAATCGCAAAGCGATCTTCTCGCGGCGTGTGGCTTGCGTGAAATCTTGACAAATTGCCGCACGCAAGGGTCTGCGGTGGATTTAATACGTAAATCTTTGTGTTATCAAAAACTTTTATGTGTTATCACAATTAGAAAGTAGTAGAATTATTTAATTAATATGCAGTTTAATATAGTTTTTACAAAAAATGTGAGATTTTTTTTTTTAAATATAATGTTTTGTTAAGTAACTAAATACCAACTCGCGTGACATTTCTCTCCTCGAAAAATGCATTAAGCCACATTATGGATTAGTCGGAGTTTACCATGCGGTTCGGGATGTTTCGTGATCTCAGTTTATATGTTTGTTTCATTTTAGCGACGAACGAAGACACTCGGGAATTATTCAGCGCGGCAACCGCAAAAAGTTTCGCGTCACTTCGAACGCTGTGTGACGGAAGTAAATTAGAAAAACAGGTTTTTTTCGGCTGTTTTTCGAACTACCATTCGCTCGTTAAAGTTGAATTTTTGGTATTCCGACAAAGTATTTTTTGTTTTTGTTTTTTTTTTTATAGCTGATGACGCTGCTAAAACACGTTAATGGATTCTCGGCTTCTTCCAAGATTGCACGTTTCTTCCTCGAGTCGCGAAGAATTCCTGACGATTAGACAGACAGAGAGAAAGAGCGTGTGTCACGACTCGAGTCACGCTCCTTGTCACGGATCGAACGTGTGACATTTCGTGACTAGAAACTTTTTTTTCGTTTCCCCGTACGAAACTCCACGCTGCAGTCTCAAGTTTCTGCGGCGCAATCGAATAGGATCCTCTCGAATACACGCGCACACGTTTTGTAGACACTCACTCTTCCATAGACGACACTCTTAAACTGTCTTCACTTTTTTTTTTTTTTTTTTTTTTTTTTTTTCTATCCGATATTCTCGTCTGAACACAAAATATTCGGTCGGACGGTACGTGTGTGTATATTATGTAGCGCATGGCCGGTCAGGACGATGCGATGATTCGCCAGCGTGGAATTTGGAGAATACCGCGCCACGTTTTTCGAGAGAGCACATCCCATACGCCCGGGTATAAAAATAGTTCGTCCGATATTACACGCGGCTTGCTCGCGCGCGAATACCATTGCTACTCTCATGCTAGCGCGGAAAAAATGGTGATAATGCTCCGCGCTCGGATGAAACACATCTCATCTAATGCTCTCGAAATTCAGACACTGAATATACTATCTATCATGTATATTGTGCAACAATATCGAAATTGTTTTTTTCTCTTCAGAATAAATCTTGAGAAACAAGAGTACGGTCGTGAAAATATTATAAATTTTAATGTTGAGTATTTCGAGACAAGATCCTAATTAAATTCTGTAACTCCGTCAATTCGAGAGTTCACGACAAGATCTATATATCCGCGTCCATCCATTCGATGTCGAACTATTTCCGCGGCACGCACCGGCCGCCTGTTACAGTAAACAGAACATATCACGAGCGCCGAAACGTCGGCGCGAAGTAGCGCGCGTTAACTCACGGGCTTTAGGAGTTTGTTATTTCGGTTTTGGCGTTAACTCCCGCGCGAGTCAACGACAAGAGACATTCGCCAGACCACCCTGAAATCGTTTCTCCCCGTGTCCCACCCGCCGGTTACTGACTTTCCACATTGCGTCGTGACCAATAGTGGCTTGACGTGGCGGTGTGAACCTGCAGGCACGGAAATAACTAAAACATACGTGACGCAAGATTTTCCGTTGTATAAACGGAAGTTCGATGCGATATATTGGAAAAACATTCGGTCAATACGCGCGGCCGGAATATAAATTTGAGATTCATTTTTTTTTTTTTTTTTTTTTTTTTTTTTTTTTTTTTTTTTTAATACGGTACAGATAAAAGAAAAGAGAAATCCGCGGCTGCGATGAGTGATACATTCTCGTAGGCGGAATCTGTGTTTTTACAAAGCGCTACGAGCGGATCGAATCGCGCACGCGGCCGCGATTAATCGCGTGGAATTCGTGTCGCGGCCTCTCACGGTCCCGGCGAAGACGATCAAAAAGTCCTTACGTATCGCGGTGAACGGGATGCGAGTAGTACAGCGAGAGAGGTCCCTTTTCTCTGCTCGACAGAGCGCCTCTTCTCTTAACCGGATCCAACACAAGAAACACTTTCAATGGACCACACGCGCGACGACCTCGGCGCGATTGCGCTTCTTACAGGGTCAGGGACTTATGTCATCTATCTTGAGGAACTCCTCACATTCAGACACGGTGACACTCACAATGCACCTCTCACAGTGGCACCTTTATCCGCCGAAACCGCGGAGAGAATCCTTCGGATTCTGTGCGAAGTAATGAGATGTAATAAATAAGAGTTTATTAAACTTACTTGTTTTCGAAATTGTGCATCAGTTATTTCAGCCGGAATGAGACAGTTTTATTTTTCGTAAAAATGTTTAAAAATTACATCAAAGTTATTACGATAAGACAATGTGATAAAACGCTAAATATGTTTGAAAAGATTGTTTATTTCTTTTGTTACAGTGGCCCACGTGGGCGTTCTTCCGCCCGGATTTACCGCTCGGTGCGCCATTACCGACGAGTCACGTTCCAAATTCGAGCAACGTTCCTACTTCGTCGCCCCTGCCATCTCGGACGCATCTGGACGCAGCGAAAGGTCCGGAGGTTTCTTCCAACAGCAACAAAGTCCATGGACAGACGCCAACGATCTGCACAGTGAGTGACACGTTTGATCATTTTACAATTTGATCTTGCCAACTAGACCGTAATACTCGCGTACCTACGTACGTAGCTATTTTGTCTCGCTGTGCAGATCTCGCCGCAAGCGACCGAATCCACGATATTGGAAACTTGTGGCAAATTAGAAATATTGACGCGTATATTTACAGCCGAAATTATATCTCCGCCACAGACTTGAGAACAAAGTACGTAGCGTCGACATATTAAATACTTGTTAGAATAGAAGAAAAGAAATATACCGAGATATCTACACGAAAGCGTTACGCGCGCTTTACTACTGCAAATTATTAATAATTATTTTAAAATACGATCGATTATTAAATCACTCAACAGTTAAACGCCGACATAATGCTCGCGGCAAACGATAGGTACTCGTTTGCTCGTTGGCTATTTTAATTAATATGATATCATTAAATGGCAACAATTATTGTCATTAATGTATATTCGATCTATGATCGTTATTATTAATTCATATAATAGTTCTACGTAAAATCGCAATACGTGTATCGTAACACGTATTTGACATGTATATCTGCGTTATTATAAAAGAGTCGATTTGTTGTTTTGCGCGTCTCGCGTCGCGGCGCGATCTTACGTACGCGCGCTTACGTACAGTAAGTTTTGCCAAGCGACAAAAAATCACTCGGATTAATTGAAAAGTACGACTGTTCCCGACGGACTGCGGTAATAACACGATAATAAGCAGCAATTTCGTACGAGATTGCTACATGTTTGTATCACGACGAATGACAGTGTTTTTGACCTTCGATCAAGGTCGATCGATATTCGATTTCATCGTCGGAGCGTAATATCCATCCGCGAGGCGACAGCGTTATTATCCTTATCGACTCTGATATCCGTCCTCGCATTTCCCAGTCGTCCAGGGAACTCATTTTCGAGCGGGGGAGGGGAACTCGTAACGGCCGGCGACACGGCACAGAAGCGCACCGGAAACATGTAAGTCGCAAACCCCACACGACGGACGATCGATATTCAATTTACAGTTTTGTCACAACGACATTACGTTTCGTGGAAAAAAAAAATGTGGCGCCACACCGATGTGGGAGTCGTTCTCGACGCTGGTTAGCGGGGCTCGAAAATCGCGTGGGTGGTGCGCGCCTCGTTAGAGTCGCTGTCGTGGCTTAGCTCGTTAGCGCCGACTCGATGCGCTTCATTCCCGTTTCGCTGACCGGTTAAAAGCAACAGTGTTTGATAAAGGCACGCGTACTGTGCGACCTCGTTGCTGAACCTTTCGCCCGACATGGTTTCTCTTCTTCTTCGCTGCGATTGTTATCTTCGCGCAAAATCGCGACGTTCGAATATTAATTATCGCGAGCGATCGATCTGGTTGCCGCAAAGACGGTGTGGGCGGACACGCGCGTATCGGAAATTATTACGTCCGGGGATTAATTAGCTTTCGAAAACGTCGTCGCTTCGAAATCACTTAAAGAGATAAATGCAACGATTTTAAAGGAATGTTAACGACGTTGCTTCTTAATAAATAACGTTTTTATTTCAAAATGCCAAAACCCCGCAACTAAATTCTAAAAAGAGCAAGCTCGATCGATATACTTTGATACTTGTCTCGATGTAACTGGAAGAATGCGTGCAAGCTCGTCAAAAATTGAACGTTATTACTTGACAGTTCATTTCTCCTCATTCGTGCGGTTTACGAGCGCAGAAATAGTCGAGAGATCGCTCAAAAGTCTTTGTCTTTATTTCTCCCGGTGAGTCCGTGCACCGTGACCTATTTCATTCTTATTGTAGTCGCTCGTCGGGTAAGAGAGCATAGTCGCGAGGCATAATATTATCCGCGCGAACTTCACATCGGCGTGTGTTTCCCGCGCAACGTCCATATCCCGACGCGCACGGTCGCGCTAATAAATGCGCATCTGCAAAAAAAAAAAAAAAAAATTGGTTTCCGTTTCGAGAAACAGTTACTGCAAAATTGCGACTGTGCGCGCGGACTCGCGCACATCCATCCGCAACGCGGAGGGTGGTTACGCGATCTCCCGACATCCTATCCGGATCGTTAACGGCGATAACGCGCAGTGATTTTATTTCGGAGGATCAGGAGAGAGAGAGAGAGAGATACTCTCTCGCCACGCGCAGCGCGCGGTTGTGCTTCGTTCGAAATTCGAAGCACGCGGCGAACCTTAACCCTCGGCCGCGTTTGATTCGGAATAAACGTAACTGCCACGGTGCCAGGAATCCGTTTCCGATGGAAATGGAACAATAATTTGTGTATATCGCGAAATGTTACTCAACATTTCGTACCTATAATACGTTAGTTGAAAATGATGATAATAATTTTGCAACCAGTCGGTCAGTTTTCTCTTCGCTCTAGTTTTCTTTCGAAAGACACATACAGCGAGTGTAGGATTTTATTTTTTTTCGCGAAAAGACGAACGTTTCGATGAGAGCAATTCGTTTTTTTTTTGTTTGCGATATAAAGTCTAATATCTATTATCTCTAATACGAGAGATAAGAGAATTTACTCCCTCGATCTTTGTTACGAACGGTTGTGTGTACTCAACTCTGTGTACTTGCGGGTGCATGAGAAAGAGATATATATATATACATATATATATATACATATATATAAGATTTCTTTATACTATATATTATACGTGCTCGCGCATTTCAGTTAAATCGAGCGTCTAAATGCAACGGGTATAAGATACTACGCGCTCCGGAAACATTTTATCTATGAGCTCGCCCGAAAGCCGAATAAAAATGTATCTTATCTGAGAGAGTAACGAATTTATCGCGGCGGGAGGGTTATATCCTGGGCCCCGAGTTTCGGAACGCGATATACTTTTAGCGAGATATCGATGCGGTTAAATCGCGAGAATGGAGCTACTATTCACTCGGTTTCTTCTATGACCGGTGAAATTTGGATTCACACACTCTTTTTTTTTTTTTTTTTTTTTTTGCGCAGATGACTTTTATTCCGCCGCGCTCTTTTTGATAATATACTCTCTGCATTCTCATTACATAATAAATGCATTAATCAGTAACCATGGAAACTCGCGGCGGCGGCGAGCTGAAAACCAGAAGCTCAGCTGGTTTTTAATGGAAGAGGGACATGAAAAAGGGAGTATAGCGCGCGCGTGTGTGTATCACCTTTGGTTTTTATTCAAATATATTCGTATCCTCTTCTTTCCCCTGACATTCCGATACAGTTCATCAAACTGGAAGCTATTCTGGCGCCAGATGTTTCCCCGGTTTTCAATTCTTCGCTTTTGCGTTTATTGCGCGTAGGAAATTTTTGCCATTCGCGCGGGAGTGTGCGTGTGTCGAGAAATTTATTTATTTAACAGAACGCATCGCTGTAAAGTTAGGATTTTATTACCGTCTCGTCGTAAATAAATCCTATCTCGTAAAGAATCTTTTGCGAACAGTTATCGCGCGAGACGGATCGAACAAGCTGCGAATTTGCAAAAAGAGTTAAATAAAAGAAAAAATCGATAAAAGAAAACTTCTCGGACGGAGCATCCGAAAATGAAAGATTCAAAAGCAAAGATTCGGCATATGTTTACCAGGTGTCAATTTTTATGCACAAGAGGACCCCAGGTGTCTAAATTGTTCGTCGATACTCGCTGAAGGTGCTTTCAATGGATTCCGACGCTCATTGCGGCCGATGCACGCTGGTCATGCAGCGGCAGCGGCGACACAGCTGCGTGCCAGACGACGAAAACGAATTGGCGAAAGATAAAAGCAATTCTATGACGTGTATAGAATTTCGTGAAATACGAGAAACTATGCGTCGAAAAAACTCGTTCGGTCACTCCCACATTTTCGCGATATAAGTTGCGTATTTCACAAATTTGAATCGTAATAAAAAGAAAAAAACACGCATCAGGTTGCAAGTTGCCGAGACAAAAGGAGAACATTTATAATTCTCGAGAAACTCAAGAGCGGTTAAAAAGAAATGTCTCTAATCCGACAGCCACGCTTGCAACCGACGCAGTTTGCGTAATTGTGCGAACGACCCTGTAAAAAGATGAATGGCTAAACGCTGCGGGCGTCAGTTTACGAACTAGACAGCGGTGTAACGGTCAGCGTGTTAGGACTGCGGCGAATAATAGAAAGAAACTCTAAGCTCTAAGAACAATCCACTCGACATATGTAGCAAATTCGGAGATGTGCAACGAAGACTCAGCGTCTTCAGGAAGATTTTCCGAAAACTGTGAAATTAATCCCGATAAAAATTTGTCGCGCTTCGGAGGGCGGAGTAACTTCGTCACAGTCAGGGTGTGTCAGCTGCCTCCGTGAGCTTCCCTTGGTGAAGTACAAGCCAGACGCCATTGTTCAATCAACAATACGCAGCCGAACAGCTCACAACATATCCCATTCACATCATATACCCACTTTATACAGCTCCCGCGCCTTCTTCCTTGTGCCGCCCGCGACCGGCGGAAAAGGGGAACCGGAACAGAGCTAAGTCCATTCGGTCTGCGGAAGAAGCTGTCACCCACCCCGAATTAAATCCCCCTCCCCAATGAGATGAGATTCCCGAGATCTCCGTCTAGTCCGATGTAATTCTGTTAATTTATTCTCTATTTCGGGAGAAGAAAGTACGTTCGTTTGTATTTTTTATATACAAGTTCGGTGTGGAAATAATTTACATCCCTCAGCAAGGTGGAATAAAGAGAGAAAGAGAGAGAAACCGTCGTTCGATCGTTAGGATCTGATTGTCCCGCTTCGATTGTTCGGTCGCTTATACGATTCCGGGGCAAATTGACGCATTGTTCGCCGGAGAGCTTGGACAGCGGTCAGTCGATTGATAAAGTTTGTATCTCGAATGTCGATCTTGTGTATTGTGTCCGTTGTGCACTGTGTTTAACGCATCGTATACCTATATCCGTCAATCGTCGCGAGCCACGGAGAGGTTGCAAAAAAATCCTCTCGTCAGGGAAACACGTACTCTTTGTATATGTATATGTATCGAGGAACACGTGGTAGTCTCTCGTTAATCGAGAGCGCACGGAGAAGAGACGAAAGTCGTTTCTCGTATATATATATATATAAAAGAGTCGGCGGCACGCGCCGGGATGTCAGCTGGTGAAGAATGCCGATCGGTGCCCATACGCCTTCGATTTGGTGCAGCAGGTTTTTATCTCGGCGCAATATCTCCGACTGCTGCTGAAGAACTAACCGCTACCGACATGACGAAATAGACGATGGATCTATTTAATTGGTCGACTCGTTCACGCAGGCCGTTTTTTTTCTTTTTTGCAAAGCCTCTTGGTTTTAAATAATCTTTTTGCTCATATTATCTCGATCGCGTAGCAGTAGGGAGTCTCGAAAAAAATCAAGAGAAAGAGAGAGAGAGAGAAAGAAAAAGAGAGCATGTTTAAATTTCTTCGAACACCTTTGAGAGCGATCCGATGTAATCGGAAACCTAGGTAAAGGTTCAACGTCCCCGAAGTTTTCAGAGCTCGTCTCGTTCTCCCTCTCTCGCTCATACCCTCTCGTTCAGCATCTTTTTTTTCTTTCTCTCTTACCCTCCTCTCCACATCATCTGATCATCGTCTTAAGTGTCTCCTACACCCCGTACTTATCCCCACTGTGGTGCCCACGCTGCCACGCGCCACCATGCTCCATTGTCTTCTCTCCAACATCTCGTTTCTCTCTCTCAGCCGCCACCGTTGCTGCTCTCACATCCCTCCCTCCTTTCCCTCTTTCACTTCGTACAGAGGCCCGGCTCTCGAGGTCGAAATTCTCAACATCTGTCGAGCCTCCTACCACCGCCCGTTAATACGTTCGCTTGGTAACAGCACTATCCCGAGACTCTACCCTCTGCCCGTTTCCTGTGATCCCCGAAGTTCTCTCTCTCTCGGATGGGAGTCGGTTTTAGGAAGCTCCCGAGCTGTCTCGTCTGGATGGGGATCAGAGCCCGACTTCTCTCCCGAAGAGAAGTTATTTAGTTACCATACGCACTTCACGTACATATATATACAAGAAATACACGGAATCGATACATTGTTGCAAACGCGAGCGATGTGTACGGAAAAGAATTTTTTTTACTTTGAAATTTAATACAGAAGATTTTCAAGACGTTTCGGTTTGTACTTCAAATATTAATAATCGGAAACGCGATTCACTTCTTTTTTCTTAGGTTCGTTACAAATTCAAATTTGCATATTTAATCAAACTCATCGTATTCGTTTCGCAACGTGTATAAATAAAATAGATAACTTTATGGAACAGTTTGCATCGCGTACAACGTGTATGTTGATGTTGTTTCAAACGGTCGGCGAGTTTATTTTCCAAGTTCGGGACCTCCTCGTAATCAGAAGGCGATCCGAGAGAATCGGTCGGTCAAGCCGGTGTAACATCTGCCGATTCATTCGTGGCAGGTGGCGACTTCAACCTCTTCTCTCCTCGCTCGATCTGCGTCTCGCGAATACGCTCCCGCATTCGCTCCGTCCTCGTCGAGACCCTGTCGCGATCTCTCCTCTCCATCGCTCTCGCTTGCTTCGAGTTTCTTTCAGTGGACGAGCCACGCGACAACGGCACGGCAGGCGCGTGTCGGAATCATCACCATGGCGGGGGAAAAATGGCGCACGTCGCCTTAAGGGAGGCTGCATTACCTGGCTCGTAATTACGCGTGACACAAATTCGTACTTTTCTCGTCTCCATAACTCGTAATTTTTTTTATCAATAATTTTGTGTTTTTAAAAAAAAAAAAAAAAAAAAAAAACTGCGACCGACTCATTGATCAGTTATGGCTTGTAAGAGTTTTTAATAAAAACTCATTTGTGCTCTCTTGCAATCGAGTTGCGCGAAATTAATAATCGATCGAGAAGAAGTTTGTCTCGGTTTACGCAAGGAAACACCGGGAGCTCTTCGTTATCCGTTCGTTTACGAGGCGAGAAATATCTACATATGCGTGCGCACAATGTGACAGGCTCGCCGAACAGGTGGTTGGGGAAAAAAATATTTCTCTTCGAGTCACACTCGGAACACGACTATGGCACTTAGAGGAGAACGGGTGTCTCTTATAAACCACAAGCCAGCTGGTAATTAATTTAACGTTGAGCAATAACGTTCATACGTCCGGTAAAGCGTGGCACTCGTTATTAGAGTTATTCCATTTCTATATATGTGTCAAAAATGCTATTCATTGTCTACATACATGTAAAATTATTTCCATAAGAAAATAATTTAGAAAAAAAGAAGGAGATGCTGTTGTCAGCTGTTATTTAAAAAATAAATAATGTGTGTACATCGAAGAAATCGCGTCGGTAAATTGTTGCCAAAAGATTGACGCAATCACGACACGTGGGACGAACAGACAGAAGAAGCGGGACGTCGAAGAATTTTTTAAGTCACCCTAAATTTAGACCGACCACGTCGCGCACTAAATTTAGCCCCCGTTCATGTTAATTATTACGCTCTCTTTCTCGGAATAATTGCGAAAATCGTCATGAATGAAGACTCGAGAATTTCCAAGCAATTTTCCGACGAATATAAATCCCGCAGATTGTTTGATAAAAACTCTATTTTTCGTAGAAAAAAATCGCACAATTCTTCTTGTGTATATTGACGATACGTTATTGGTGTGACATTATAAAAGCCTGTCTCAAAGGGTTGAGCTGAGGAGGGAGCGAGGAGGAGACGGGGCTAATACGTCTCAGAAACGGGGAACCTAACACACCGTGAATTTTCGAAAGAAGGGTGGACGATAGCTTGAATAGCGAAAGGGTTAATTCTGATCATTAGCACTCGTTTGCCACCGCCGGCAATTGTTGCCGTTCCCACTGTTTGTTCCCGATGACTCGATGAGTTATGACGTTTAGAGTCTGTGCGCGTTTCAACCCTTCTTCGAAAAAAAGTCACAAAAAATCGTAAGCCGGATGAAAGTCGGGGGATGAAGAACAATCTCAAACATATGACTGAGACAAAAAGTGTGACTATGTATAGACGAGTTAACTTTCACGTATTTATTTATTATAGTAATTATTTTTTTGCGAAGGAATATTTTATACTTA
This sequence comes from Pseudomyrmex cubaensis, assembly GCA_014825685.1. Classification (NCBI taxonomy): domain Eukaryota; kingdom Metazoa; phylum Arthropoda; class Insecta; order Hymenoptera; family Formicidae; genus Pseudomyrmex; species Pseudomyrmex cubaensis. Next base: position 141,581 of record QVOA01011315.1, on the reverse strand, counting down.
TTTCAACAATAACAATAATTAATTAAGTAAAAGTAATTAATAAAGTAACCGCGTATGTGCTGAAACGCAATGGAATTCGTTATAGAACATTAAAATACGTTTCTCAGGATCCGCGATGTTAAAAAAAAACTTTCCTGGTTTACTCCCTCGCGGCAAAAAAAAGGCACGTGGGGAGGAATTCTCCCTGGCTTCGAGTAAGCATTTGTTTCTTTTCTTCAGTCAAGCGGGAGTTTTCTCTGGCAACCCCATCAAGTTTGCAAAAGGGTGGTTTTTATAATTGCGAGGGCTTCGACCGTCATGTTATAACGAAGGATAAAAAGCCTCTCGGTCTCTGAGTTTTTTTTTCTCCATCCTCTCGATCGATCCCACCGCGTATGTCGACCCTGACATTCACCCACACACACTCGCGCGCGCGTGCGCGCGCAAAAGAACGCTCGCGCTTTAATTGCAGCGAGCGAATAAGTTCGCATAATTAATCGCGAAGCAGGCAGGGGGATAAAAGCTCCCGTTTCGTTTCTGGCGGCTCTTCCGCGGCGCGGTATATCGATCCAAATGCATCTCTCGATGCAAACGAGCACTCCATTTGAATTAGAGGCGAAAGTGATTACTTCATTACTTTCATCTCGCAAAGGACGAGCCGAGCACACACTTTTTGAAAACTAATCGCATTTGACACTTTTCGACATTATTGCAACGCATTTTTTTTAAAAAGCCTCGCTCGCGTCGTTTTACAAAACGCGAAACGTGCCGCCATTCAACCGAACGTTCGTCTCGAGAGGAGGAATTCTCTTTGCTAAATCGCGAGTATATATCTACGGCGGCGGTCGTTGAAAGTGAAAGAGGATCGGTCGCGCGGAACGCGAGGAGCGGCGGGCGGGTACGTGTAGTTCCCAAATTGTCGTTCTCTCTTAAAATTAATCCACGAGGGTTGCAAATAGCTGGTGCGCTTGACGTGCGGCCAATTGCCTACACCGTACGCGCGAATACCATCGTCACGCACTTTCGCCGGATTCTAACGAGCGTCGGACAGCATCGTGCCGCGCCGAGAGGGATGAAGGGGCCGCGAAAGGGGACCCGGGCGAGAGAAGAAAAGCCCGAGGCTTTGGCTTTCGCGACGAAGCCGGAGAAGAGGAGAGAGACGGATGAGGAGAAGCGAGTCGCGCGTTTCGCGCCCCGTGGCACGACAGGAACCTTTTCCAATTGACGTCATAGAGACGCTCTTTTGCCCTTTTTTCACCCTCTCCGCGTCTCGTCCTACCGACTCGGGTTAAGAATAACAACGCGCGACGCGGATCGGTCGGTCGCGCGCGCGCTACGTGTTGCAACGTACCGCACTGGGAATAGACGGTGGCCGACTACCGGTGGCTATAGCGGCCGAATCGACGACGTTGTCTCTCGGCTGTGTCGCCGGCTCGGCTTTCCACACGGGATATCCCGCGATCCCAATTTCCCGCAGATGAATTTATTTCCGTCGATTTTTGCCTCGGAACGGAAATGCCGAGGAGTATCGACGACGAAGTCATTTTCAACAGTTCTCGACCGGATTTTCATCCAGTCTCCCATGAGATTTATACCACGCGCGTATTTCCTGAGACGTTGTTACGTATTGATATATGTATACAGTCGTCTCTTCTTCACGTCATGATTATCTGGGAGGAAGAAGAGTCCCGGAATAGAAGAATGAGGGAGCGGATGCAATAATTACGATCCGTGTGTATATCTGGCGTCAAAAATAGCCGACGACGCCGCCGTCTTTGAGGCGCGCACCGTTACGCGTTTGTACATGGAAAGATGCGCACGTGTGAGCCGCGTCTCGCCGAAATACGCCGGGTGGACATTTATTTCCGTGTTCGTGGAAGCGCGCGCTGTATTTTTTCCCTCCCCCCCTCATTCTATCATTAACTCGTCTCGTTAATCGATTCGCGGTTTAGAACTCGAAATTCCGAAACTCCTCGCGCTTACGTTTTCGCCTGTGGAAACAAATCTTAAAAATCACAGAAGCCGTTGAGAGCCGATATTTTATCGTTCTCGGTTTCGCGGTTTATCAACCGATCGCCCGTAAATCAACCGACAAGGGTGATAAAAATAGCGGACGTGCAGCTTTTTTTCTTCCTCCCCTCCTCTCCCCCGTGAACATCATCCGTATGACCTATATTCCGCGATATATGTTCCGAACTTCGCCGCAGGAGTTTATTGACAGATCGCCGTACGAAAACGGACGCCACTTCGATTTAATGCAAGCGAGCGTGTGTGTGCGCTGCGACGAAATGCAGGCGAATTTAACGCTCGCAAAACCCAAAAATAAGATTTGCTTATTGCCCGCCACGCCGTCGACTGCAATCGCTCGGGTGGCTATTAATTTTCACAGTTCGCTCCGCTTTCGACCGCGCGTCTCTACTTTGCTAATCGCGCGCGAGTAAATTTCTTTGTAGTTTCCTTTTTTTTTCTTTTTTTTAGATTAAGTGTGTGTGTTTCGCGAACAAAACTTTTCTTCCGGCGAACTCTTTGTTTATCTTGCGCGATATACAAGGTGCAAAAAATTTTCCTCCGAAGGAAATTAAAAAAAAAAAAAAAACTTCTCCTTTCCTTCCTCTTTACGAACTTTTTCCCCGTCGACAGAAGTTACGCTTTTCAAGGGACGGTTTTTGCTTCGTTCTACGGATAGTTTACGAGTTTTCCTTCCTCCGCGTCTACCCCGAGGGCTACCTGACCCAGTAGTCTTCGGTGGCATACAAAGGACCTGCTGCTTGATCAGGTTGGAGAGCACAATTCTCCTCCGACTTGCGTCGTTCGCACAATGCGATCTTTGTACGTGGTGGTTGCGCGATTCAAGCGCCGGCGACGTTTTTTTCACACCCCTCTCTTCCTCTCTTCCCGAGTTTTTCGCCGCGCCGGTTTCTTTTCTTTCGCACAAAAGAAAATTTTGAAAAATCCAACCTTGTGGCAAAGTCATTGTTGCTCAACGTTGCTCACGGATCGACGATCGCTCAGCTGCGCGATCGCACGTCGTGCGGGAGCATCTAATGATTGAGATTTATAGATCTCGCGAGTTCGCGCGCGAACCTGAGGACCGATTTATTCGCACGAGCAAATGCGTAACGAACAACCGAGATTAATTCGCTCTTAGACGTAATATTGTTAATAATCTCCGAATATGTTAACGTTCTCGAGAGAGAAAGAGAAAGAGAGAGAGAGAGAGAGATAAATTTGATGCATCGCAACTTCTCGCAGAGTCGCGTGCCTCGCAGACTCCGTCGACGCTGATAGATCTCCGCTGTAACGAAATTATCTCAAAGTGCAGCTACGAGGTCTCGGAGGTTGCTGCGACGCAACCGGAATTGAATTTCCAGAGTCATTAGACTCGCCGCGCCAGAGAGAAAGAGAGAGAGTAGGTACGTCTCGTGACGCACGGAGACGCTTTTTTTCTTCTTCTTTTTCTTTCTCTCTCGTCGTCGCACGCGCGCGCGCGCGCGCGCTCGTGTATGTAATCTCTCGTTCTCTCCCTCTAGGCCTCCAAAATGGCCACACGCAGCCGGCATAGCGTCTTCTCGGTATAAATATATATGAGAACTGGGTCGCTGCCCTGAACACACCGGCGCATCGTCTACGGTTTTCTTCTTCCGCGTTTAATACCCTCTTTTCCCGGAAGTGACTCGTCCACGCGAATTCTCGAAGTGCACGTATCTCGCGAATTTTTTTTTTTTCAGGGAATTTACTTTGCAACGATATTGTTCGAACTTGATTCGCGGAGTCACTCGACTCGCAAGTTTCTCAACGTCGAATTTAACACACGAATGACAGGTTTAATGAACGTCATCTCTCTATTGACCGGGGTGTGGTTCTCGATTATAGTGTCCGGTCGGAACACGCGTCTCCCTCTCTCTCTTTCTATTTCCCGCAGGAAGAAAAGATCTCTCGGTTCGCGTGACGTCGATTAGATAATTGGAAAGGTGCGCGCGCTCGCGTCGGGTCTGTCGTTTGGGATGTTTGTGCGGATGTGCGATCGCGGTTTTACCGCCTTCCGTGGTCCTGTGTGTCTGCCATATGACAATACCATCTGTGGCCCATGTACGGCCGAAACGGACGGGATCTCTGATAGGTGGCTACGACCCGGGGGTGCGGGAGCATCTTGCAAGCCTTGAAACCCAACCTTATATACGAAATGGAATCGAAAGGTGCGCATCGAAAAATGCAGCTGGCAAAATATCGCGCGCGCCCCGTCGAAACGTAAATGGCAACGCGTCCGCGTGTCCGCGTGTTAAATGTAATTTCGCACGTGTGAAAAATTGCCCCGGCAAATGCAATCTGCATGAATTTATGTGCTCTCTGAACGTGGTGTCGCACGTGAGAGATATGTAAAGCGCGAATATATTTTGTCGTGACAAGACTCGTTGTCGCGCCGACTCTCACATTGTCGGTATTATTTATTTAAAAAAACAAAAAAAAGCGCGACATATTTATCATATCACATTTTGCACTGATTCGAACAGATTACATCTCTTCAGTGAAATGTAACTGCGAGGTTTTTGCAAGTGACATTTTCACAACGGTGAAAAATTGTACGTGTGTGTGTGTATATTTGTTTAATAAATTTGAGATCACGTTCAAACACACATTATGTACCAACAGAGTACGGGAACACACTGTCAAAGCAGATGTCGCTCCCAGACGGAGTCAGTATAAAAGGCACGTCGGTAATAGTGAGCAGAGTGTAAACTTTGAAACTTGTATTGTGTACGTTAATTATTGTGTAAGAAAATAAACGCGTGAAAAAGTTGCTTGAAAATCAAAAGGATCATATTACGAGACGGTCTCTAACGCTGTCACGTTTTTGTTTATAATTTTTATTTCAAATCTCTCCTATCTTTACGTAGTATCATATAATTAAATTATCTGATACTTTAAAACTATGACATTTCTCTCGCGCGCGAAATAAGTAATGAAGTAAGTAATTTCGCAATCTGTCAAAAGAGACGGTTAAAAGAAAGACGACAGAAATTGATTTCCAAAGAAAGTATTTAAAATATTTATTCTCGCGGATTTGCATCGCAAAGCGTATATCACGAGAGGAGATCGCACGCGACGAATTGACGCGCTTTCCTTTTCGACAAACACCGTTTCAAAATAACACGCGATAAATTCGCGCGGAATAATTCGTGATCGATCAAACGATTCGCGTCACGAGATCGAATCGGTTCAGCTCTCTCGAGAGGAAAATTCCTAGAGGAGACTCGCGCGAGGCATCTCATTGATGTCTTCGAGAGAGCGCAAGAGGCGAGAGGAAAGGGGACTGTACGAAAGCCATCTCTGTCACGGACATAATCATAACCTCCTCGTGGAGATCTCTCTCATGCTCGACAAGACTCGCGGGCGTCCTGTCATCGTCGTGACGCCGCCGAATGTCGTCGGCGATCATCGACGGTCGATTGCCGTCGCAATTGACACATGTCAATCAAAATGTGATACACACGCGCGCGTGTGCGCGTACGCGTGCGTACGTACGTACAACGGGGAAAGAAATGAAATAAAAAAAACCTGAGCGGTAAAACACCCGGTGAAAACACCGATCGCATGTATTCGCTGCATGTATTCACGAAGAGATATAATTGAGATTCGATGGAGGGAAGAGACTCACCACTGTGCCCGGTGTTGCTCGACGACTGGCCCATCGTCGTCGTCGTTGTCGGCCCGGCGACGGCGGCAGCGGCGGCGACGGCAGATAATGGTGTCGGTTCGTAGGGCGGCGGTGCACGGGGGCGGACACGGGTTCACGTGAAAAAAGAACGAGCGCATGGGAAACGTGCGCGAAACGGGCACATCTTTCACGGCGGCGGATCACTGTCAGTCGCAGTGCATTGTGTATCCGCTTGCATCCGCAGTGTCGCTACGCGGCGACGAGGCGGACGACCTGCTCGCGCTCCGCGTACGAGCGAGCGAGCGTCGAGAGAGGTGATTGGCCGGACGGGCATTGCGCGCGTGCGCGCCGATTTGCGCGCCACCGCTTTGAAACTGCGCAGCGGCGCGGTCGCGACTCCCCCGAAATTGATTCCCTCCGTTTCGATGATGCAGGTGTGCCGCGCGCCGGATGCTGGCCGCGTTTTTCTGCGTCTCGCTGCGGAGAAACAGACTCGCCCCTTCGACTCGACGCTTCTTGTCGCACACCTCAGCGGAAATCATTCCGAATTATGTCCGCTGAGTCGTCCGACCCATAATTCACGAACGTTTCGAAACGATCAGGTCGTTAACATTGATGAGTTATTTGTTAAACACGCGCAAATATCGTTTTGATCTTTTAGGCGTTTCTCTCTTTTTTTTTTTTTTTAGCGTCACTCGTACATCTCGTCGTGAATCATGTACATGTTGTAGCGAAATAATTAAAAACGGAGAGACTCAGATGTACTCGTCGGTCGGTGTTTTTTTTTTGTCGGAGAGAGAGAGAGAGAGAGAAAAAACAGACCTCGCACTGTATTGTTCATAGATCCCAACTACTACACCTACTATTCGCGTGTCACACGTGTGTCCGCGACTCCGGGTGGAATCACGCGAAGTGACGTTCGTTGTGGTGGTATAAAAATCGGAGTCGAGCCACGACGACGTTCTTCTCGTCGTGCGGTTTTGCGAGCCGCGTTGCTCTATAGAGAACACAAGAACGAAAACTTATTGATTCTTGTGCAACAACGCGAGCTACGCGAGTCTAGCATTCAAACTTCCATCGATCACTTCGAAATCTTCACGGGGGCGAGATCGAGGTCTGTATAAAGTTCGCGATCGCCTTGGTAACCGGCTGTCAAAACATTACGTCTCTCGAGCACGTCGGCGAGAACGTCATCGCGCGAAAACGGTTCGTCAGCCAGTCGCTGACGTCTCTGGATGGATCATCTTACCTTGCGACGGATATCATCGCAACGCTCGATGTGCGGTGTCGGGGAGCGAAGTCGAGTCATCCGCGGCTGAGATGATCGCCGGCGAGGAATCCGCTCGGTATTGTCCGATATGTAGAAGCTGACGACGACGTCGACGAGAGACGCGCGAGATTCCACCGGAAAGTGACACCTCCGGGTCGCCGAAGCATGAACGTGGGAAATCTCTGGTTCGTTTGCCTGTCCATTCTCGCCTTCCAAAGAGGTAGGTAGACAAGTGTGGCGTTTCGATAAATGCGATCTCGACAATTGATTCGATTATTGTTTTCGCGCAAAGTGCGTAACATTTTTTTTTTTTTTTTTTTTTTTAAATATTGTGTGAGCTCAAATTATTATCAAGAAGTCGCGAGAGAGTAATGACGGGGCTATTTTGCGAATTTCGCGCGAGTAAAGATCAATAACTGGATTGTGTGCACACCTTCGTTTCGAGGACAAGCCGTTAATGCGCTTGCAACCGCGAAGTATAGTTTGTGCAATTTTGTGCAAAAATAGCTCGCTTTGGCGCCGCCGCTCGAGCGGTTTCAAGCGGTTTTTTATTGATCGCCGAGATCTTTTCTTGCGACGACACTGTGTTGAGGAAAAACCTTGATATTTCATTCTTATTTCTTTGTTTTTCGAAGAAAATGTTTTTATCTCGCACGAAGCGCACGAAAATCAACGATCTTCGAACAGCCTTCGAACGTGACAAACAACTGTCTGAAAGATTTTGGGCAAACTGTTTATCGCTTATCGAAGTTTGTTCGGTAAATAAGCAAAACTTGTCTGATTTCTCTTTCTTCCCTTTCCCCGCTTTTCCCATAGGATGGACCATCGACTGTTTCAAGTGTGTATCAATCAATGGCAATAACAAACCTTGCGACGACCCATTTCACAACAATGGAAGTCTTGCTTTCTTGGAGTCGCCCTGCTTAGGGGGTCGAAAGGGCCGGGATGGCCTCTTCCCAGCGACAGCTTGCCTCAAGATTGCAGGCATATATGGTATGACTACAGCGTGATTCTAGATTTTTTATAGAATTTTGTTTTGAAAATATCTTTTATTTGTTTTGAAATCGCGTACGTTTCGCCCGTACGTGGCTCCGTAACTCGCGCACTAATTGTTAAAAAATATTATATGATTAACAACCACATCTTTGATCGACTTGATTGATGTCAGATGAGTCTGGTACGTCGCTCATGGTGAGGAGTTGCGCGTTAGATAGCGGAACCCTAACAACGGACTCGGAAATTATCAGGATGTCTCACTGCGGTGGTTTTTACTACGACAACAAGTAAGAAAACCAAAGTGAGAAGAGAATTCAAAAATAAATGTGCGTCTTTCAAACGTTAACGTCAATATCTTTGTAGATACGTTCGTGGATGCGTGCAATCCTGCAGCGATGCGGACGCGTGCAACGCCGCGTCATCAAGAGAAGTCGCGACGCTCGTCTTAATGTTAACACCAATTCTCGCGGCGTTCGTGTAAATTAACGAAATGATATATCGCGTACACAAACGAGCATAAAACCTGCGACGTAAATGAGTTCAATTATTAGTTAGGAAATACAATCACGTGGACGAAAAACCATCAACGGTGGCCTTGAGAAATTACGTACAACACAACAAATGTTACATTCTATACATATATATATATAGCTAATATATTAACGTATTACTATATACAATTAATGATAATCTTTCATTAAACTAAAAAAAAACGACCACATAGTAAGATACTGCCAGATTACGATTAAGCTACATATAGTCTTTATCATTAAAATAATAATAATTCACACAGGCGCGCGTTCATTTATTCTATCACTGGCAATATATCAATACACATGCGACGATATGTCCATTGTAATTACCGCTTGATATCAATAAAACATATCTTGAAATTGCTAAATGAATATAAATGCCTTATTTTTTCTTTTTGTCCTTATCGCAGGAAACAATATATGAGCAAATTTCAAGCAATACAAAAACATCATCGGTTTTTGTTTCACACTTACACACACACACACAAATTAATCGTTCTGTTGCAAGAGTTATTTTCATGTCAATTTTGCGAAAAAAATTGTATGGCGAAGCGTGAATTTCTAACGACACAGATCGACCATGAAGAGTCAACTGTCGAACGCCAGCAATCACTTTACGATCCTCCGGCGATTCGTTTGTTGGCTCTGGGAAACTATCGAGCACATCCTACTGATCTTACTCGACTTCGTAACGAGGCTAATTGAACTGATACTCGTGGTGACAAACCTATTATTTCAGGTACGCTACTCTTCCGCAATAGAAATTGCCTACAGAAATGCGAGGAAAATGAGAAAGAAAAAAGTATCGAGAAATTTTATTTAAAACCGCGTCTTTTTCTTACTCTAAAATGACATCGAAAGAAAAAATCTCAAAAGTTTCTAAAGAAAATTCTACACAGGAGAGTAAAATAAGTTTCTTTTGAATAGATGATTTGCTTCTTCAGAGATTTGTGCATCGACGCGATGCAGACGTTCGCTAATATTTTCCGTGGGATCGTTAACGTCATTAGCAGCATTAGCTGCGAAGAAGTCGAGGACTTTGCCTCCGCCTGTATCGTCGTTATTTTATGCACGGGAGCCGTCAAGATGTTAACGAACTTTCTAAAAACGGTAACTCGAGCGCGCGCTTGTATCTCCCACGCGATGTAACGATAATCTCATCGTCAGAAATAATTAAAATAAACTCGAATTTTTTCTAGAACTGTAAATGCCAATCGATTGTAAATAGAATATTGTTGCATGTTTCTCCCTTCCCCCTTTTTCGCTCATGTATTTTTGCGCAACTTGTGATAAATGCAAAATTATGCTTTCTAGACCTGTCACACGTGGCGAGGTGCAGGCACTTTAAACCGTTCGTGCACGTGTCCCGCGTGGAATATCGCTGTCACATGACACGGAAAACCACGGTGCAAAAACCAGGTAAACTCTTTGTAAATAGATCACTTTCGCAATTTTCAACGATCAGAATCCGGAGATTTCGCGGAAGAGATTTACAATGAAATCGATGGTGTATCACATATCTGGTTTTTGATCCGCTGAGTCATGATGTCACGCGCGCGCTTAACGACTTAGTTCAGCTGTTTACATTACACAAATCGCACATCAAACTCACCCGAAACAAATATGAAGTTGTTACAAGCCCTTGAATACAGATCAAGCAATTCCATTTGTCTTTTCAAGATATCGTAATGTCGTTCAACGCCGTACATTTTCAATTTCGAATCAGCAAAATTAGAATCGCAATTCGTAACGTCAATAACGCGATTGTTGATACATGCGACTGATATCCAATGTCATATCCGATATCTCAGAATCCCCACGCCAAGCTGTTCAACGTGCTTGGGCAACACGTGACTCAGAGTGGCAGTAATAATAATACAGGGAATCACGGTCAGGATACGTGTCCCCCCGCAAAGAAGACAAGCAGAAGAGTAAAGCGGCGAAACAACAGGCGATATCGCAATGTCAGAAAAAATTGAGATGTGTCATGCGTGCGCGATTTTCACATTAAATATTTATGCAAAAGCGATTTACGTGCATTGTTCTCTTTCTCTTCCTTTTCGCAGTATGTAATAGGGACGTACCAAACATATGATCTTTCTCATTATATAAAATATAATTTATGCCCTACATATGTACATTGTATATATTAAAATACATAAAAAATGCACAAAAATACGCAACATTTTATTGTGCTTTATTTTTGCATCGAGATAACAAAGTTGCTAAATTACTGTTTCGCAAATAACTTGACACGCACGTTACAAAAAAAAAAAAAAAATTAAGAAAAAATATATATTTAAATAAAAAAATACGTGTATGAATAGATATGTATGTATAAATTTTTAAAAGAGGGAGAGTTTCGACACTGAAAAATCGGAAATAGGGATATATATAAAAAGTATAAGTTAATAAACTTCATATTGAGAGTCTCATGGAAGATATCGACGTTATATAAATAGAAAAAACTCGAGACTTTTAACGCGAAGATCTCACATAATACTTCGTACATAATTGCGCTATCTCTTTTAACTTAATTTTAACTTTGAACGAAACACGAATGAATGAAAAATGAATTTCTTACGAATGCCGCATCGCAATTTTTAATCGTGGATGATGGTAATGTTTAAGTTATGTTCGGGCCAAGAAAACGTCTTTGGCAATTCGATCTGTAACAAAATATGTTTATGTACGGAATATATATCGATAACGACATCGATTAAAATTAGACACACGTAAGATTAAAATTGAACATATAAGATTTCTTGATATCTAAAAATAAACACAACGTGTCGTTACCTCGTTGGACGTGGAACTGAGAATTTGGAATTCCTCGGCCATCTTTTCGGCCAGTTCTTCGGAGAGAAGCACTTGCAACCACGGGCCTTGAACAACGTACGGTTTTTCTTTCGACACGAAAGTACCCGTGACCGACGGTGCGACTATCGTGACAGCCGAGTTCGACACTATGGATTTGAACGTGAAATGCCTCCCGTGCATCACGCGGCCTCTGTAATGTCCAATATATTGCATTATTCATCGAACGTCGCGCAATGAGCACGCTCGGCTGCGATTGAATATAACTGACTTTATTGCTAACGGTAATAAAGAGCCGGCTTCAAGGTTGAACGTTAGGTGTAATCCGGGCAGGACTTTAATACTATTCTCATCGGAAACATTGACATCCTGTTTTTCGCACGGCGACAATCTCTCCGTCTTCACGATCGGTTTCACGTCCTCGTCGTCGTCGTCGTCGGAATCGTTTCTTCTCTCTCTGTATTTCTCCGTAGTTCTGTCGTTGGTTATTTGAACCCACCTGCGCAACATAAATACGTAGCCCGTAACTCTCATCTTCCGCGATTCCTATCGACTCTCAGTCGACATTACACTTACCAACATTTGGCCGATACGCCGCTCGTGTTCGATCCGTCTCTCTCGATGCCGCTTTGTATTCTCTCGGCTATAGAGGGATCGTCCTCCATAGCGGAATGCATTCTTCTCATGTCCGTGACTAACCACGGGCCGCAGTCCCGAGCACTTTTCAGCAAGTTGACGACTCCCAGCCCGTTCCAATGTTGAGCCGCCTGCAATTCCTCGGAAGTAACGCCGACGATTTGAACGAACGAAACCTGTTTCCGAGAAGAACAAGAGAACATCGACAACTCGTCTTCGGGACATCTCAAAGCCTGTGTTTTTGGTTTCTTTCTTGCTTCTTTAATAATTTGTTTTTTCACGATAAATACAAACGGCAGTGTAATTATAAGATTTTCTTGCGTAACACGAGCACCTGATCGTAAAGGATTTATCGGTCAATCTTACATCGACTTACAAGGGTGATTCAAGCATTTTTATATACGCACTTCTCCGTGCGGCGTAGAAACCGACGTTGGAAACTGCGAATCCTGTCCCATCAAAATCTGAGTGATCCGGCCGTTACCACCGTCCAGTGGAGCGTGCCAGGAGACATGGTCGCCCGGCATCAGCGTGTTCCCGGAATTGAAAACATATTTGGCCAATTGCTGCATCACGGTCGCAGGCCACGTGGGCGGTGTTGTCTCGCCCCTTTCACAAGCGAGTCGGAATGTTAACTCGAACCCGAAACCGCTTGGGCGACCTGGACCAGGTTTGGGATGCAACCGACCATCGCCGTGTAAATCAGATAATCCTAAGCTATATTTAAAATCAATAAAAAAATAAAAATAATATAACAAAGATAAAATAAAATCCTCCGTTTCTTGTTTTTATAAATGAAGATAACTAAAAACAAAACCACGTTTTTTGAACAAGCAAACAAATGTGTTTTACACATGACGTGAAGAAAGAAAAGATTTATAATCGCAGCAAGACACGCGGACATTCGGTCAATGCTAACGTATAATTAGATGGCGCAGACGAAAAAGGGGGAAGTACGGCGCTTCTATTTCCGACTCCCCGTACTTTAAACGATCTTGTTCCTCCTGCACCCTACGCGTTCTCTATATATAGAGAAAACGCCGGCGGACTATATTGAGACAGCTGTTTGAAACTGAAGAAGCAAGGGTCGCCGACGCAGAGAGAAAAAACAACCAGCATCCTTTGGCGGAAGGTCATTCGTCATTCAGTACACAGATTCCAATAAAATAAAACCGAGTCAGGCAGTAACATATCATCATGTATCCGTACAGTTTTTATTCTACATACGCATATATCTTGTGAAATGCAATTTTTATTGCAATCAACATTCTTTTCAAAAAGTGTACACATTTAATTTCATATTTTCAAATCAACTCTCTTCAATTTCTATAAACCTTCTTCACAATCAACTTCAAAGTTAATGTAACAAATTTGCTTCTCGAGATTGAAGTGTTTTTGATATCAAAACAATTTTCTTCCCGACGTTTAAATATCTAGCAGATATCTTTCAAGAAACATATTCCCTCTTACCTGACATATAAAAAGGAATAGAATTCTCTCTTACCTGACATAATGCCAGTGAGGTGGTACTCCAAGCTTAGGACATCCAGGGTTGGCGTACATGCTGATGTAGTCAAGCGGATCTGGTCCGCCTAACCTAAAGAAAAACATGCGGAAAATCTGAGTCAGCTGACAGGACGTCCGGCTTTGCGTATGTAAAAGAAGGGGGGCTAAATATAGTCGAAGTAATCAACACGTCTCATGAAGGAGGAATGGAAAACCGAGAGTTTCTACAAGCACATATTCGTGTCTATGGTAACATTGTTCTACATAGTGATTTCACATCAAATCTACTTCCACAGTCAACATACAAAAATTCGTATACTTCACATGACGGTCGAAACTTTCGGTAAAATTGATTTGTTTTTTTTTCACCCGGATTGCCTATTGTGTGCCCAAATCGAATCGTGTCTAAATAAAAGCAAGTTCTCCAATATTTGTGTGTACCGAAACGAAGCGATCTGCTGCCTTTATTGACGTACAGCGTCACCATCGTCACGCACTCACCAATACTTCAGGACTGCCGTGACTGTGAGAGGATTGCTCTGGTCCGGGTAGATCTGCTTGCAGAGTCGGTGCAAAGCGTCCAAACCCGGAGCCTGTAGCGACGGCGGCGAGGCCTGGACCGGCTGGCCCGGTGGGAAACACCTCGCGAACTCCTCGCACTCACGCATATTCGTGCCGTACATCCAAAATTTCACTGATGCAGCACGACAGATACGCGCTTTGTTTACCCGCTCCGATCGCACACTCGATCGCACACGCACGCGAAACGCACCAGTGGCTGTCAAGTTGAGACAAAAGCTCGGATCGTCGTCCGACGCGCAATGGCACGGAAGACGGTGAAAAACAAACAGCTGATCAAGGTCGACGGACAGCGCCTCTACAGGATCATGAAAAGAAGATGGCAAGGTAGGTTTTTAGTTTCCTGTAAAATCTGCAGGCGGCGCTTGCGGGACTTACATATAATTCTTCGCCGATCATGTGAGCGCAGTCGGCGCGGATCGTGTTACATATTTTTGACCAGCTTTGACGGTCGGCGGTGTGGAGAAGTGAATGATTTGGTGCGCGCAAGCGTGATACGGGATTTACAACATGGCGGAACGCAGGAAAAACAGGAAACGCAAAGACGTAAGCGGCACATATGTGTTGAAATAGCGACACTTTTGCGCGGACATATTTCACGATTGTTATCTCGTCTCATACGACACGGAACCCGTCGTTGTCCGTCGCGCGCAGACAACAATTGCTAACAATTTGCCGACTCGCGAAATCCGTCAACGCCGACGAACGCCGCTTCGGATGACGTAGACAAGACAAAAATTTACACAAAAAATTACGAATTAACTCGCGTTTTTCCGTGTTGTCATTTAAAATTTGTACGTGGCAAAGAACAACGGTTCCACTAACGGTTAAATCCTGTTCGATGATCTCAAAGGTATTTTTGTTTGTGCTTGTAATAGGAAGTTGCCAGTTCGGATGGCAAGGTTGCTGAGGACAAACCGTCCAAGGAGGAGTACGATGTGGCAAAGTGGATTCGCAACAATGTACCATCGAAAAAAACCAAATTTGACAGAACTCACAATGTCGAGTACTTTACGGGAACTCGCGCAGTCGATGCCCTGTTGGAAAATTCACCCTGGAGCACCGTATTTGAGACACGGGAGCAAGTGTCCGACTATCTCGACGTAATGTTGAGACACAAATTCTTTCACCGGGCAAAGAAGGTAGTGATTTCGGAGGAAGAGCTCAATAAAATGAGAGGCATTAAAAAGAAAGTTACAAAAGAGGACAAGAAAACTTTGGAGAAAGAAGATTCCAAGGAGAACAAAGATGTGAAAGATGATAAAGGGGAAGAGAAAGCTGATGAGCAAAAGGAACAAAAGAAGAAACCAAAAGTAAATATGAATATTCATTCATTAGGTTTAAATATAAATTTTTTTTTTTTTAGTTTCTTTTTGTAAAACAACAAAACATATGTTTGATTTCAGGTAAGACTGGAAATGCATATGGATCAGTATTTTGTGGACTGTAATGATGCATATGTGTGGATATATGAACCTGTTCCTGTGTATTACTGGTTTTTTGGTACACTCGTAGTTCTAGCTGCAATAGTAGTGTGTCTCTTCCCATTGTGGCCGCTTACTATTCGCCACGGAGTGTATTACTTGAGCATCGCAGCCGCAGGATTTCTCATATTCATACTAGCGTTAGCTATTTTCAGGATGATTGTATTCTGTCTTCTGTGGATTCCCACATTGGGTAGATGCCATTTATGGCTGCTACCTAACTTAACAGCTGATGTTGGTTTCTTCGCGTCCTTCTGGCCGTTGTATCAGGTATATTGTTATTATAGCTTTTCTTCTCACTTATCAAGAAGACAAACAGGTTTTCATAACATGAGATACGTATGTGTTTACAGTACGATTATTATGGTTCCACATCCGACAATGACAAGAAAGTCAGCAAAAAGAAACGAAAGAAAGAGAAGGATTCCGATTCTGAGGATGCGCCTTTGATTCAATCGTAAGTGTTTCGTGATTTATTTTTAATTAATAATCTATATAACAAAATATATAAGTTTCAAACGAAAGGAGGTGCAGTTTTGCAGTTTAAGTTATCGATTCCGAAATTCACGCTGTCTTTTTCAGTTTTCTCAGTTGCTTATTTGTTTCTTGGGTTAATATCGCTTCTTAGATTAAACGAACGGAAAATCATAAGATAAGTTTCTTAGGGAAGAGAAATCTACAAAAGAAGAAGAACCTAAGGAAGAGGTATCGAGAGTCGAGGAATCGTCACCTAGCGAAGAAAAAAAGACTTCGTCTGACTCTGCCGAGGGAGAAGATGCCAGCGAAGAAGGTTCTGAAAGTGAAAAATCTAATACGGGTCGAGATTTTGTTATGGTTTAAAGAAAAAGACGGGGGATGGCATAGTTGTATAAACGACGAGAAGCTGTAGCTTCAAATTTGCAGGGATGAAAAGTTATTGTCTCTCATTAATAATTGCTGAAACCGATATATGCTTGCAATATATTAAGAAAATCGTTTTTGAAGTTGTCGAAAAAATGAAAGAGGAACGAACAGCAGTTCTCGGAAATTGTTTTTTATTAGAAAAAAAAAATTATAGTAGAGAATTTTGGTTTAATATAATATTGTTGATTGTACTTTTAATTCTACAAAACTAAAAATATGGTAAAATATATATTTCCATACACGCACACATATACACACAAAATTCTCTGCAGTATCTCCAAAATTTTCTTCTCAAATTGTTGATAACTCGCGAACAATTGAAATAAACCACTCAGCATTTTTTTCTCTCTAATAGAATATTTGATGTATCTGATTGATCAACAATGTATTTTGACAGGTATACAAGATGTGTTTTACTCCCACTTGGTCTCGAATTTAAGTCTCGGCACTCGTATGTAGTAAGGATGGGAATAATCTTTTACAGAGTTCGATACAAACACTTGATTATAGTTGAGATCAGATCTAGATACAGATTCGAACTGCGTGTGTGTGTGTGTGTGTGTGTGTGTGGATGTGTACGCGAATATGCTCTGGCTTATTTTGATATATCTATTGGTTCGCAAACAACTAGCAACAATTTAAGAATATATACATATTTGGAGATATTGCAAAAAGAGTTAAACATTTATATGTGTGTATGTCAATAAATAAATACGTAGTTTTAAAATTATCAACAAATTGTAGTTAAAAGTATGAAAAATAAACAATATTATATCAAACCTAAATCCTTCTTACGTCCAACCTGCGGATTTAACAAATTTGACCATACTAAAACTCTTCAGATTTGCATTTACACATATTGTGAGTTTTGCATAGGGGCAATTTCCTGATGTGACCGATCTGATTGTAAGTACTAATCACTAAAAAAAAACGTGAACGTATGTGTGTGAAAAAGGGGCATATTTTATTCTGCATATATATATATATCTATGATATAGGAAAATCGTGTGTTTACATGTAATTGCAGTATATCGAGCGTATATCAGTTTCCATTGAATAAATTGTGAGTACTATCCAAAGTCTTCAATTTCTGAATTGCGATCGATGTCTACCGTAGTTAAGGGGTCTGTAACAAGCAGTAATTTGATTTCTCTCCTTTTATAT
Source organism: Pseudomyrmex cubaensis (assembly GCA_014825685.1). NCBI lineage: Eukaryota > Metazoa > Arthropoda > Insecta > Hymenoptera > Formicidae > Pseudomyrmex > Pseudomyrmex cubaensis. Next base: position 124,058 of record QVOA01011315.1, on the reverse strand, counting down.
GTGAGTTTTAGTTTCATGAGAGAGATATACGTTGTAGCTGGAAGAGAAAGAATCTTTACGGGTAAAAAGAATTTTGTCTGTGTGTAAAGAGTTTTCTTTCGTTTACTCACTGATGTAGGAGTCTGTTCGCAGTTGCTCACGTTTTGCACTTCGTTTTTTTTGAAGAGATCGTTTGTTTCTTTTTTCATTAAAGTACTTTTTTATTTTCGCTTGCAAAAAAATAAAAAACTACAAAAATTAGAATTTCTGAATTCTGAATTAATTACTCCAATTAATTAGATTCGATTTTACAGAAAGTTACTTGTATAGGCAAGGGCATTTATGCGTTTTACACAAAAAAAGTTGCAGAGTTGCACCAATAATCTCGACACAATGAAAACTATATAACTTCACATGTGTAAAGGCATTAAAAACCTCTGCTTTCACGATACTCGTAAAAAACAATAAATTAATAAAATTTAAATCAAATGTGAGTAAATAAAATCGAGCAAAATGGTGATATGTTTCATATATTTCGAACTTTAACGTTTCTTCTCTTACTAGGATTGTCAGTAGCGATTCACAATAACCAACGCAAGATCACAAGAATTATATAGAAATTTAATACACAGACAATCTTTTTAATAAATTGCAAAACAAACATATCGTTAAATCAAAAAAACGACTTTGTTTTTTTTTTAATTTCGAAATTGTATTAAGTTTCTATGTAATTCTCATAATTGCGTTGATTTTTAGATTTTGTAAACATTGTTGGAGCAAGTGAGGGCAAAAACGTAACAGTTTGAAATACGCGTTTAATCTTCCGTTGCTTGTTGTGACCTTTTCACATTTTGTTTAATCTTATTCTAAATACAAAAGTTGCAAAAAGTGTGAACAACGTGAACAGACCGTGTTCATAACTACTTCTTGCAGAACTGTGAATATCGCTCGCGCGAGTTTCCTTCCCCCCCTTTTTTTTAGTAGAAATTAGATTCGATTTTACAGAAAGTTATATATACAGGCAGGAGCGTTTGTGCGTTTTGCACAAAACTAGTTAAAGTTCCACTAATATCTCGACACAATGAAAACTTATATATAACTTCACATGTGTGAAAGGCATTAAAAACCTCTGCTTGTATCTATAGCTCGGGTATTTATTATAAACAAATAATTTATACAAACTATTTTATTGGGAAATTTCTCCAATGATAATTGTTATCATTATACGATTTATTATACTTTTACAATTATTATTATTATTATATCGAGGTTCTCATGTAACAGCACGCGCTTTTGAACCTATCTATGTCGAAATAAAAAAAATCAAATAAAGTGTTATCTATTAAGACATTATTATTCTTCTTTGATATATATATTGTATTTAAATTAAGAACGAAAGGTTTTGGACATGATTTCGCACAGCATTGAGTTGCACATAGCCGCGTAAGGATTCAAAGCGACTAATTGCGACTTAGCGAAGCTCGAACCAGCTTTGGCCGCTCGAGCGAAGTCCGTCCTGGCGTTGTCGTCCTGTTTCATCCACCGATAAAGAGCGCCTCGCTGGCAAAGCGCTTGGATACCTACTTTCCCATTTCCTTTGCTCAATTCCACCGCCAGATTCAGATCTTTCAAAGCTTCTAATGTGATAACACGCACAATAAAAAAAAAAAAAAAATTAAAGTATTATCCGTAACTCGTCGAAATCTTTTCGTTAAAACACGGGAATACCTTCGTTTCGATTCGCCAGACGTAAAGCTTGTGCTCTGTCGTTCAAAATCGATGCCGACTTGGGTGCTTGTCTCAGAGCTTCGTCAAAAAGCCGAAACGATTCGTCGAAGTTCTTGGTTTCCGCGCAGACTATTGCCTTCTTCACGATGTCGAGTACATGTGGTTCCAAGTGAGTTTCTTCAGGAGCATCTGTCTCTTCTTAAAATAACATTCGAAACAAAAAAATACGAAATATTTTTCTCATCAACATAATTTTGCGCGTATGTAGAGTTATTATAAAAAAAAAAACATATGTTTCGCATGTTTCATTCGTTTCGCAACCGTTTAAGAAACAGGCTCGCACAAAAAGAAAAGATTTATCTATTATTGTACATCTCGCGCGCGTTCTCTTACATATTCATGACGATCTTTATCACGTGAGAGCAAATAGCTCGAGCACACTTTGTGCCGAACTTGTGGTTTTCTGCTGTAAGTTTTAAACGAATTTTGAAGTGGTTTGCGGAATTTTCTGCGGTTCACATGAAGTTTGAATCTCAACGATAAGTTAGCCGTGATTAAGATTTAATGGAAACCTCGGCTTTCAAATTCTGTTGTAACTGTACTCCAAAATTTTACACAGCTCATAGGTCAAAACCAAGCACGAAGTAATATTGAGAACTTACAAATAATGATATAATAATAATAATAATAATATATTTATGTATTTTGATACTAAGTGACATATTTTTCCGTTTACACGCATAAAATATTCTGATATGTATATGGAAAATTTTAACAAAGAAACACAATCGCAATCGACAGTTCCGTTATCGATCACATGTTGTCGTTCGTGCAACGTACCAATTTTTCCTTCCTCGAACTTCGCGTGTTCTTCCGAAAACTCGGGAAGAACGAAGAACGGATCGAAGATGGTGTTCAAAACAGCTTTGTCGTTCTCGCTCAAACTCTCCATGACGTCGACTGAATTCTTCGACGGATCTCACCGTTTTAATCGCGCGGTTGTGGAAACTCGTTTCTCTGTTTATCGCGCTTGTGAATTAATTAATTAATTATTCTATCGTATATATTGCGTCACGGACTCTGCATGTATCGATCCAATAAGTGGTCGCCCGTTGGTCGGCGCGCCCCGTTCGGATCACACAGAGGAACTCTGTTTCACGTACACGATTATAGATGTACATCACACGCTAGATTTTCCGGTGATGGCTACCGTGTTTACCTACTCGATTAATTGCGCGGAGATTTCATGTAGCGTAAAATATCTTACATCAAGCGTGTGTGTTTTGCCTGGTTCAATATTGCAACAGTCCAATATTGCGTATACTCTCTCTCCAATACGCAAGGAACCCAATATTGAACGTCAATAAATTCTCGCGCGCGCAATACATCAGGGGATTTAGCAGTCGTCCGTGATGCAACGTCACGTTTGGTAAACGAGAAAAAGATTCTTATCGCATAATCGCGGCTAATTTATTTCTGAATCAACCATTAGACCGTTTATCTCGAGACGTGCGACTTGTTGCGTCACGCAAAAAAAAAAAAAAACAAAAATCGCATAAAGCTGAGGGCAGGTTCGCGGTCATTAATATTTCGGGGGGAATCTTTACACATAAATTCTATTCCCGCGACCGAGGCAAGTATCTTATGGGAAAACGCTGCACGTCAATCCTGCCCGTGTGTTTTTCCCGTGGACCATCATAACAGTAAACGCCGCTGTTTTAATGTCCAGCCGATTATCGGTTCCTCCCGGTGATTCGACAGGCGATGGGCGTAACCGCGCGCGAGCGGACAACGGCTCTCGGAGCCGGTTTTCGACGAAAATCGACTGCGGGACGACTAATGGTCCTATCCATCGGCGAACCCCGTCCCGTTTCTTCGTCATTACCGGGCGCTCTAAGCACGCGCGAGCGCGCGATTTTTCACGATTTCTCGCGACTCGCCGAACTACACCGTGACTTTACCGTTACCGTTAGCAGGGGGACTGTTAAACGGTCTCGTCGTCTCCGCGCTTTCCCACGGGTAGAGAGCGCGGCCCTCGGAGGAAGCGCAGGTACGCGACGAGGAATTTTCACCGTCACGGAAGCCGAGAGAGAGAAAGATGGAGAGATAGAGAGCAGTGCGCGGGCGGCGAGCTCCTCACCGAGAACGAGCTTTCAGGGCGTTCTCTGACGTAGGCGACTCAGATCGTGAGATATATTGCCTTTCATCTCTCCCCCGAGGCGATATCCGACAATAAACAGTCCGGATTATGTAGCGTCGTTGTCGGTGAACTTCTTCTCCTTATTCGCTTTTCATTCGCTCCTGCATTTCTGAAGTTACAAAATACTCATCTCTTCGCTGATTGTCTACCAGTCGTGGCGGCGCGAGATAAAAAAAAAAATTGATCTTACAAACCGTAACAATTGTAAAACGAGAATATCGTCTAGCGAAACATTGTGGAAATCACGCGCGCACAATGTTCCGCGCCGCGCGATAATCGCGCGTGTACATTTCAGCCCCCGCGTCGACGAGACGCATCGCGATAACCCCCGTGTCGGCGGTCGCAAAAATGCAAAACGCGGTTCAGCGCATTACAATACAGTGCCGTGTCCGTAATGGAATAAATATTTCATTTCGCGCAGCGGCTATACGCCGCGTTTATACGAGCATGGAGCCACCACCGGAGCCCCCCGTCCTCCCGAGAGGAGTTTTTCCTCCGGGCGCGCAGTGGCGATGCCCACGTCTCTCGCGCGCTCGCGCTACGCGCGCGGGGCCGAAGGGCCCCGTCACGACGGCGAACTTAACGGCCCATAATTCATTGCCGGCGTATAATAAATATCGTTAGTCCGTCGTGAGCGCACACGTAGACACGCGGAGAGCGCGCGCGCGGGCTTCCCGCGCGAGATTTTACATTTGCGCATCGCGCGCAATCGACACCGCGCGATTCCAGAGAATCGAAGATCCCGCGTCTCGCGTCAAATTTGTCATCGATATATCTTAATGCGAAATGTAAAGAAAAAGGCGTGTGACGGATAAGAGATGATCGGATGTCAAACTTTGAGACGCGCGATTCTCCTTACGTGTACACGCGCGTGTTCTTTAGAAACGCGCGCGAACGCTAGACAGTCGGAGACCTCCCCCTGGGAAAGTCCAAGGACGAATACTGCTAATAATGAACATTTTTTTTGATTTTTTTGGAGACAGCATGCGTTTAATTGCGCGCTCTATTGCAGGCGCGGCGCAGGCTCGTTTTTCGGTCGGACAGACGGCATCGAATTTATGGAGCATCGCGCTATGTGCATTTATGCGCGATATTTATGGTTATAAGAAGAAGGGCCGTTTCGTGCGGTGCGCGCGCGCGTGGTATATACACGCCTCTTCCTCTCGTCGACTTCCTCCGATACGACTCCGCGGTGAGCTTTCGGCCTTGGTCGGTCTAATAAAAGTTAAAAAAAAAAAAAAAAAAAAAATCGCGCTCGAATATTACGTGGTAGCCGCGTGTCGGGGTCACCGTTCGCGGATTGATCGGGCGCGAACTAATTTATTAATGCGAAACGGTCGCGGCATTCGTTAGCGAAGATTCAATTTATAAAGAACGAATTTAATTTAATAAGCTCGAAATATCGATGATTGCTTTTCCGGTCCACGCGCGCATGGCGGATAAAAATAACATTCGATTTACAGAGGAGATGAAAAATTCGTCTCGCCCGTGAAAGATGCGAAATTCTTTTTAGTTTCACACACATCTAATATGTATATTATAATATATATATCGATATAATAAGGAACATAAAAAGAAAATTATCCACTTGATAATATGAATTTTAGCGACCATTTATAGTTCGTCCCTGAAGAGAATACAGGATTACACGGCTCGAGCTCCGGCCAAAAATATATATTCCTCTTAATTTATTATTATTACGCGTGTAACGCTTGCGTTTATCCGTTTTTCATCATTTCACGTGCAATGAGAAATTCCAAGGACGAGGCCAACCGAATGACCGTTTCGGAGAATTTTACGAGATCATTACGCGCAGCTGCATCCTGTGCGCCCGCGTATGCGCGTCCTCCACTGTTGCAATCTCCCTCGTTCCGCGAACGAGGGAGAGGATGGAATTTCAAATGAGGGCGGCTGATGCGCGCGTCGTACGCAGTCGTCAGAATGGATTTTCGTCAGGACCGAGTGAACCATCGGAGTTTTACATCGCGAGGACATTAAAACGCTCGTGGAGAAACGGACGGTGAAGAAGAGAGGAAAAAGAGAGAGAGAGAGGACCCGAAATAAGGCTACCAAAAAATAAATCCCGCACAACCAACCACCGCAGTGGTCGGTTTGCGGTCACCCTGGATGCGCAGCGGAAAGAAAAAAAAGAACTTTCCTTTTCGTCTTCTTCTCCTGTTCTTTTTCTCTTTTTCTCTCTTTTTGTCTCTCTCTCTCTCTCTCCCTCTTGATCGTCGCTCATCCGTTCTTTCTCTCTGATTTAGAGAAGATCTCCGGTGAAAGAGAGATAGAGAGAGAAAGAGAGAGAGTGCCGGACAGACAGATTTATATTCAAATGAATCGCGATGGAAGCCTCGATTTATCGAGGCGTCATCAAACCTTGCAGCACAGAGGCCAGGAAGGAAAGGAAATCAAAGGGTTAAATTACAAGAGAGAGAGAGAGAGAGAGAGAGTTAGGGAGAGAGGAGAGAATACACTTGAGCGACCGGATCCCTTTCTCGGTTAACGTTACTGCTCGGGGGCTACATCTCGCCGAAGTCAAGGGATTATGCAACAAGCACGCCTCTTCCTCAGTGAGGGGGGGGAGAGAAGAGCATTCCGAATTTTTTCTATTACTATGTTGTCTAATTATATACGTACGTGTATATACTTTATAAACTAACGGCACGATATGTGCCGGAACTCTTCGATCGTTATTACATCCTTCAATCGGCCGGTGTTTCCGCAATAACATCATCGGGGGCATCGCTCGAATTTTCCGAATAGCGTTTTTGTACAGGTGATAAAATTTCCGTGCTCGCGGATTTTTTCGAGAGCGCAATTATCGACACAACGATGTCCTCCTCTCGCGCTGTAGAGCGTGCCTTTATTTAGCTTTAGTTTGTCGAAACCGGTTGCAAGCGACTCCTCACGTCTCCCTTCTGGCCCGGGGAAGGAAAGAGAGGAACGCCCGCGGCTCGACGCGCCGCAACTTTTAGGGTTCCCCTAAGGCGTAGGAAGGAATTTCGCACGGACGAATGGAAGCTCACGACGAGACGCCCGTTTTCTTCGGCCGGAAATCCATCTCCGAGGTAGCAACGCGCTTGAGGCCAATAATAATCATGAGAAGATGCGTGTGTGTGATGCAATTCGAATATAAAATTATCTCTAACGTGTCGGATCCGCCGCCTAATACTGACGTAATAGACTTCAGTAATTTTCTTGATATTTCCTCCAAAATAAGAGAATTGAAATAAAAAATATTGTCCGCAGAATTTGTCAAGTTTTGTCAGACAGACACTAGTCAACTTTTACTTTTGTTCTATTTAACTCGACCAGTTTCTAATCCAATTTTTGACTCTAGAAAATATCGAGAAATATTTTACGCGCGCGACCTTCCGCGACGTATAAGCTTGCGTTCAGGGACTTTCGTATTTCAATGCTTCTTTCTCGGGAATTATCGAAATTCGGTCATGGCCGATCAAGCGATCTGCTACCTGCCCGCCACCGGCGGATTTAATCGCTCTTTTTCTTGCGCCCTGTAATTTTTGTTTCCATCAAGGTGCGCGATCCGTTTTTCGGAACGAAAGTGCGCTACTATATATATATATATACGTGTTTCTCGCTAAATCGCGTGGGCGGCTTGCGTCATTAAGGGTAGTAACTTACCGTACCGGAATGACTTTGGCTTTGGCGGAGAAAGTGGTCGGGTGTGGCCACAGACATCGCCACTCTAGGAAACACACCGAAAGCCGTGTTCGTTCTCTCTGATCCTTTCGCAGAATCGCTGCAAATTTTCTCGAACAATTTGCGAATGTTGCGATAAAAAAAAAAAAAATACAAAATATTTGAACTGTCAGTTTTCTTGGTTTTCAAATTGTTACTTTTATAACAAAATTAGACTTTCGCCTTTTCTTTTTTACGAGAGTCTTTTTGCGAGAGATAGCAACTCCGGGTGATATCACGATCGAGAAAGCATCTCCCGACTTCGCGTTCCCTCACGCGCGACACGTGCGAGAAGCGCACGCTGAAGATCGCACGTGGTTGCACGCGTCGCACGTCACGCGAATCGACGACGGTCATTCGCGGCGAACGGGCACGTACGCGGCACGTTCGGTAGCCGCGCCGCCGATCAAACCGACGAACGAAGCCGCGGCCAGGGTTCGACGAACTCTTTGTCTCGAAAACCGGACAAACCGTACGTTCGTTCGTACGTACGTCGCCGTCGGCCACCTCTTGCCACACCGCACACACGATAGCGCCTAACATACCTCGCGTTTCTTGCCTCTCCCGCAACAATGTCGCTGCGCCGCGGCGATTCTCTTCCCGCAAAAACATCGAAAGTAAACGCGAACTGTTCGCTCGTGTGCGCGCCGTCTTTTCTTCAGTCCTCTCTCTCGGGATTAAATTCAATTATACCGAGAGAAAAAAAGAGAGCAAGAAGGAGAGATTAGATCCGATGAAATTATTATATAAATAAAACTTTAATTTAAAACTACAATTAGCTATCAAGGGAGAGAAACCGATAATAAATTATAAATATCAATAATACTGGAGGATTTAATCTCACATTACGTATTCTATTTATTTTATTTTTTCTTATTAATTTCAGTAAAATACGAGAAAAAGAGATACATTCTATTCTATTCTATTCGAGGTATGTTAGGCGCTATCTCGAGAGAAAATACAAATGGTTTTAAAATCGAAAGCGCTCGTCTCTCAACAAGATTTACTTACGGTTTGTACCGTATTCGCTGGTTTTTCGCCCGTTCTCTTTATTGCGTTTCATTTTACTCAAACGCAGTCGGTAAGACCACCGTTGCGGTCGTCGGTCCTCGCGGCTTTTTCAACCGCGAGGAGAGCCCCCCTTTTTCTCCCCGAGACGATTTACGGCACGATACGCGGGCGGGAATACGCGGTGAATTTTTATGCGCGTTTTTACGGACGGCACTTGCGCGCGCGAACAAGCGAAAACGCATCGTATCCTCGCAACAATGTTACAGATCGCCGACAGGCTCGCGCGCTCGCAGGAAACATAAAATATATCGGAGGCCTTCGAAACGTCGAAGTCCCGAATCTCTCCGCTTCTTTCTTTCTCTCACTCTCTTCTTTCACGGGAAGGAAAAGCGGGATAGAACCCGCCCGCTGATGAGACCGAACCCTTTTGAGGCAAGAGTGACGGGTTGCAATTTCGCGTGCTTTTTGCGCGAAAGCGTGTACACTCACGGCGAAACGTTCAATCTGGTAGCGCTGGGGCGTCGTTCTGAAGAATTGGGTCTTTAAGTTTGTGCCGCAGTTTCGTGTGAAATTGCTCTGAAATTGCGTGGTCGAAAAATATAGACTTTCAAAGTTAAGAAGGCGAAAGGATTTCGCCGCAATTAGCAGAACATGTGTAATTATTTACTTATTTATCGTGTGTAATTTGCATTTGCAGCTTCTGTATCTCTATAAAAATTTATTCGCGACACGACACTGTGAGATTGTCGGAAGAGAAACGATCGAAAGCGGAATCGAGAGCGTCGTATCTATTTTTTTTTCTTTAATCCGCAGGCAGTTTGTTAAACGCGTTACTTCTCTTTACAATTTCGCTTCGTTCTCGTCTCTACACCTTCTCACCTTTCGCTCGACTGCGGTGAACCTCGGGCCATTGTTAAAAACTTTTTCGAGGTTATTACACGTAAGATATGTAAATGCGTCGCCGGGGTCGGTCCTCGACGTTGAAGGACCAGCTCCGCCGGAGTCGCGCTCTCTCGGTCTTTCGGGCTCTTCTTCTCCTTCTCTCGACTCCGTCGCCTCTGCTCAGCAGGGGCGGATCGGACGGAGGATCGGTGGATAATTCGCGAGTATCTCCGAGAAGCGTCGTTCTACTCGCACACACGCTTCTCTCGTTCTCTGGCGAATTAATTTAGACGCGAGACAATTAATTCAGCGCGTTCTTCCGAGATGTCAATTTAAATCGACACGAATCTCGGTAGAGACTTTTAAATTGAATAAGTTTTATAAGACAAATTATTTAAAAAAATAAAATAAAATAAAATAAAACTTTGATACGACACAATATATTGTCTTCTTTCTGCGCAATATTATTTTCTTCCGATAAATGTTTAATCGCACGCGGTGCGTCGCGCGTTCGAGAAAGAATTTCTTTTCAGTGTCCGTTCCCTCTCCTGTTCGTCTCCGTCGCCACCACCGCCGCCTCTGCATCGTCATCACCATCTCTCCCCGACTTCTCTCTCTGTAACGGATAGGCCTCACCTCCGGAACGGAACTGACTCCAGTCTGCTTTCGGTTTGGCCATCGCCGCGAATGCCAGCGCACCGTACTCAGTAGAAGCGCGGCGTTCACATCGAGCGCCTCGCTAACGCCCGATCACGCGGTCGTCGTCCTCGAAATCGTCGTTTCCCGATCAAGTTTCCGACAATTAGAAAGAACCGCACCCTCGCTCACGTCGTAAAACGTGGTTACGGTCTTACACCGGAAAAAGAAATCCAAAAGGACACGCGATCGCGCGCACGCGCGCGCGCGCAAAAGACGCGAGGATTCCCGGAGAGAGATCCTCGAGTGGATCCTGCGACGACCGAACGGCGAATCAGGATATACCGCATGTGAACTGGAAGAAACAAATCCGAATAACACGCTGGATTCATGAGAGAGGCGCTCGATGCTCGAAAAGGGCCCGTAAGAGTCTTCTTCAGAGAGAATTTCTTCCTATCGAACGAAACACAATTTTTGATCCTTCTTTTAAAATTAATCACAATTTATTCTACTTTTAGTATATTGTTGCAAAACTTTACAAATGTGTTCTCGAATTTAAATCCTAACAACTTTCTGAAAAAAACTTAGTTTACCTTGTTAAATTTTTGACGACAGCAGTGTTTAATTATATTAATCGTGATCGATTAATTTCACGTTTAAAACGAGAGTAATTAAAACAAGAGCGGCGAAATGACACTTCGCTTATTTTGGCGCGAGTTAAAAAAAAAAAAAAAAAAAAAAAAAAAAAAAAAACAATCGCGCCTGCGAGGAAGACGCGCTTCGCGATAGTCCTGTCTCTATACGCTCTTCGTTTCACTCCGTCCGTGCTTCACTCTACTTACGGCTGACCCTGTTCGTAATAATTAATGGCGTTAGACCAGGCGAGCGCATGGCGAGCGCGCCGAGTGGACTGGTCATGCCTGGCTCCGGCGATAAGTACGCGGACGAATCCCCTCGTCCGCGACTATTGCCACGCTGCTTCGCGTTATTAAAACAATCTCCGCGTGCGCAATTGAGCACGCCTCGTAATTAACGGCGTCGGTGTAATTAACGGCGTTAGCGCATGCAGATCGCTCGCGGGAGAAGGGATTTGCCCACCCATCGGGCGCGCCAGACCAGAGAGAGAGAAAGAGAGAAGAAACGGTCCCTAATTGATCATTAACACGACGATCCATCGATCTTTTTCCTTTCGCTCGTGACTCGGCCGGGATATTACGTTATTGTGTACGCGGTCCCCCGGTCGCGCGACCCGAGAGACCCGGAACAACCTTTTGATAAATCGCGGCGAGTCATGAGGCAACACACGATCAGAGGTTCGAGTCCACCCAGTCGGGTGGCGACGCGTCTTTCTCGATAGCCTCGATGTGCAGCGAGACGATGTGATTGAAAATATTCGAAAGTCATACATATGCACCCGAGCGAATTTGACACGCGAACAACGAAAAAAAAAAAAAAAAAAAAAAAATTCCGCGTTTTCCGAAATGAAGAACACAGGAAATTAAGTTTTTTTTACAGTTAGCTCGGCGCTCTCGTTCTTCGGCTTCTATTTTGAAAAAATTCCGGAAAAAGAAATCCTTGTATTTCAAAGAAGAATTAAATTAAACAGATTTATATTATAAGATTTTTGAAGATATTGCGCAATTTATATTCCGAGCCGCCGCCGGGTATCCTTTAATCGCGAGTATGATTACAGACGCAGCCGGTGAACCTTGACCGACGACGACGACGACGACGACGCGGCCGCGAGCATGTGCGTGACTGCAAAGATGCGCGCACGCAGGAGACGATGCGTGATGTCTCGGTGACGACGATCACGTGGGTACTACACGCACGCGAACACGCGCACGCACGAATTCGAGAGAGATCAAAGACAGCTCTGATGTCGCGATGAAGCTGGTTCCGATTATCCTGTCATGGGCGACGGCCATGGCCGGCTGGCTGGGCCCGGCGAGCGGAATCACGGCGCGGGCCCCGCGTTCCCGGGATTACGAGCTCTCAACGGAGTTCTTCCTGGTCCCGTCCGAGATCGGGCACGGTCTGGCGAGCGTGGCGAGCGTCATCAGCGTGCCGGCGCCCAATCGGACAATTACCGTTTTCAGGACGCCCCCGGGCGTCAAGAAGAGCCAGGAGGTGGAGATGCGACCGACCCCGAAGTCCCTGCTCAAGCAACGACCCTGGGCGCTGCCGCTCGCCGCGCTCAGCGCCGCGGCGATGCTCCTCATGGCCGGGTTCGAGGTCTTCGTCTTGTTCAAGGTGGGTGTCTCTACACGAGCTCTACCGCACAAAATTCCAAAGCGCAAATCTATCCTATCGATCTGTCGGTGTATCTCGTATCTACATATTTATGTTTCATAAGTTCTTTTTCCTGTACTTTCTCATAAAAATTTACAAGCCGGTATTCGTAGTTCGATCTTATATTTAACATCGTCTTAGATTCATCTCAAGATATGTGGTTTTGTTGGCTTCAGATCTATCTGAAGATGAACTCAAGACGATCTTGAGTCCAAGATGCGACCATAATCAATATTACTCAAACGATATTCCACGTAACAAACGCTGTCACACATTCGCTGTCTTTCTCTCTCTCTCTCTTACGCACGCACGCACAGTCCTGGTTTCACTTTTCCGCGTCGATCGCGCGGAATTATGCGTTCAAGTTTCGTCTCGCGGAGAAGGAGAAGAAGGGAACAGCTGTTCCTCCCGAGTGAAATGGAACGCGTAAACATCGGCCGGACTTGTCGCTCGGTCGACTGCGGCCACGACCGACCGCGGGATTAATAGAGCTCGGAAAAGAACTCGTCTATATCGCGCGCACGTCTCTCCCTGTACATACCCGTTCGACCCACTATTAATCGTTTTCGTTCGACAAGCTCCAGTAACCAACAGCAGACGAGGGAATTTCGCCGAGACCTAGGCCCAGTTTGCGCTCGCGTCTATAAGCACGCGGCCTCGGTTTCTCCCGGTCGCACCCTCCGACACGCTCCATTGAACAGCTATCTCGATGAGAAAGGCTGAGAGATATAGAGAAAGAGAGAGAGAGACGAAATAGTCTCTCCACATTGTTCGCCGTCGGATTGATTAGATCGGGAATTAAGGACCTCGAGAAAAGCATAAATTGAATAATTAAACAAACAGAACCTGATTAAAGCTGAGATTGTACCCCGGTAGCGTGATCGAAAAATTTGCAAATTGTGAAAACCTCATATATTTGCAAAATATTATCAGAATTTAAACACAGACTTAATGAATTTTACGCGTATAATAAGGAGCAATTATCTTAATTAAACAAGTATTGATTATCTTAATTAAACAAGTATATTGAGGTTGGCTCGCTCATTGCACAAACGAACGTAGGTAATTACGTCACGCGAGAGCGCTTATGGTCCATTTGCATGCGGTTAGCATCTAATGTTTCGAGTCTCTTTGTGGAGTTAATGAAATGAAGACAATGTGCAGACAGATCTGTGCACGTGGAGCGAATGCTCGTTTGCTTTTACAACAACATCATGCGCCAAATTATCGCGCGGAACGAGTCGACGAAAGTGCACTTCGTACTCTAAGCAAACATACCGTTTAAAATGCTAATGAATACTTAATTAAGTATTTTACAAAAGTAGTGTCGAGACAGCCAACTGCTGTTAATACTTGAAGAACTATGTTAAATATTAAATATTTAGTTCTTTTATAATATTTCGACATGATTGAGAAATGAATAATTTTACGCACCTTCTTTTTTTATGTCAACTCTGTGTTACAGGCCAGAACAACAGCGCCTAACAGACGACACTTGTTTCTGGGCCAGGCACTGCTTTTGGGCCTGTTTCTCCTGGCCGGTCTCTCGGCCGCGGCTTCCCTCAGCCAAAATCCGCTGTCATGCGCAGCTTTCCGGTTGGTGGGTCTGCCGGCCGCCCTCGTGTTCGCCGCTCTACTGGTTAAATGCGTCTTCCTGCTGTCGCTGAACAGCGGCGTATATCTTCCAGCGCCTTATCAGGTAAGCACACACATGTGTTCGATATGTAATGTAATGATTTATCTGCCAAACGTGTGTCTCAGAATAAATTTGTCGAGCAACTTTCATTTCGTTCTCTCGTAATTTCTTTTGTCAATTTATTTCTCATTCGTTTACGCGAATGTTTATCTTGATAAAATATTTAATCGAAAAACACACACACACACTCACATCTGCCAAAACATTTAACAGAGAGATAAGAATGTTAAAAAAAAAAAAAAAAAAAGATAAATCTTAGATCAGTTGAAGGAGCAGCGAGAGATAATTTCAAGATGTCCGATGGAGTGAACGTCGATAAGATCTACACGACTAATCAGAGTAGACATCGGGACATGTAGAAATGATAATTGTGATATTGTTTTATTCGTCTCTTTTTAACTCGCGACGACGGACGCGATCGTCTCGCGATTATTCTTCCGCCTCGCCACGCCACGTCGCGCCGATCCGGATGTTCATCTCGCACGGCCATTTATACGTCGCGAACAAGTCTCTCTCTTTCTTTCTCTCTGAAACGTTCTTCCCTTTACTTCCCTCCTTTCGCCATCACCCCCTTCGACTTCCCTTTTCCCCCATGAGTTGCGTCATCGTACCGTACGTACGACGATTAATTACACGCGCGCGCGCGTAAAACCATCGAGGCAATTATCGCGGCTTTGTGTTGGTGCGCGCGAGCTGAATGACAGGCGTGGCAGGACGAGAGCTTCTCGCCCCGCTGCGCGCGATCTCCTCCCCAGGATAAACATCCATTTTTCACGTTCGACGTGCTCCCTGTGTGCCCCTTTCCCCTCTAACATGTCGAACTCTCGACGAGATCCGCTCTTATCGCGAGAGATCCTTCTCTATCCCGAGAAGTTTCGCCGGGAAGCGCAGAAAACGAAATCAGAACGATCGCCTGCGAGAAAAGCCGCTTCGAGATATAATTACGCGCACGTGCAATTAAGAACTTGTGTTATTTCGATGCTTAGTCGGAGCTGCCGGCCAGTCCGACGTGCGGATGACTTTAATAGAAATTTGATGACACGAATTTACATCGGAGATTGTAATTACGTGTCTCTTTACATGATTTTTACGTGGTTCTGTTTTTTTTTTTTTTTTTTAACGGTAATTATAAGTGGAGAAATTCGTTTCGCCTATCTTTTTTGCGCGCTGTGCGTTTCATGTGTTTTTCTCTCTCTCTCTCTCTCTCTCTCTCTTCCTGTTCATAAACTGTTCCGCGCGTTGTAACAATGTAAGTCCATAACGTCATAAACGCGGCGCGCGTTTGACGTCAGAAGAAGAACGAACCCATGCCACACGGCCGCGGATGTGTCACCGCGGGACGTTCACCTTTAATTAAAGCGATCGACACGGGGTAGACGGCCGCGTGAATCTTCCTCTCCAGAGGGGAAATAATCGTTCGCAGAGGCTCTTACTTGTCTCGGTTTTGCTGCTGCAGGCGCTGGTGCTGGTGTTCGCGGTGCTGGTGCAGGTGGCCATTGTCGGGCAATGGTTTTACGGCGAACCACCTGCGGTGATCCAGGTGCAGCAGCAGCAGCAAGGCGCGGGCCAAAGCTCACCGGCGTCCACCATCTCCTGCAAGACTCCGCTCGGACAGATAGTGGCTTCCCTCGGGTAAATTTTCGCGCGAACCCTCTCCCTTCATCGCGCGCCCGAGTTAAATCGATTGCACACTATTACCACAGCAATCTTCGGACAAAAGTCGACGGCGCGCGTTGTCATCGATAACGCGCGCAAACGGACATAATTATTTTCATAATTAAAAATATTTCCGAATTAATTTCGAAAGACGCGAACGGACAAGAAAAAGATAACGAAGTCAGATTCGTTTATTTCACGATCGTTTCCAAATTTCAGTTATCCCGGAGCGTTACTGGTGGCGGTGACCTGTTTAGCCGTGCGAGCGCGCGGTGTGCGCGACAATAACCGAGAGGCGGCCTTCATCGGCCTGGCGGTGGGTCTCTCGCTGCCGATCTGGATCTCGAGCGGGATCGGTTCGTTCGCGGCCGGCAGCGACAGCGATCGGGAGGCCTGGCTGGCCTACGGGCTGCTGGCCACGTCGCTCTTCGTCTTCCTCACGATGTTCCTACCGAAGGGACGCCAACTGGCCGCTCTGGGTCGCGAGGGACCGGCCGCCGTCATCCGCGACCGCGACGACGCCCTCAGCTCCCTCCCCGGCAGCGGTTACTCGCCCTCGTTCTTCCACTTCAAGCCCGCGGAAACGTCCTTGAAGAGGAAGATGCATTACCACAGTGCGGGTAAGGCCGTTAAACTCTCTTTCTCCCTCCCTCTTTCTTTATCTCTCTCTTCGAAACAACATCATCATCATCATCATCATCGTTTTACGTACATTAAAGAGAAAAGATTCGCAAGGAACAGATAACATCATCGCGGGACGCGAGATCTCTCTGTTTACGGAATATTCGAGTTTCTCTTCGCGCGCGCGCGTGCACGTAAGTTTTACGCGTCGCGCAACTGTTGTGGTTCCGATTCGCTTGTTCTCATTGTACTACCTACCTACCTCCCCGCGGGAAAGATCTTCATCGTGGTCATATCGCGCGATTCCCACTAAAAAAAAAAAAAAAAGAAACAACTCGCGCGCGGACAGCGTAATCGCGCCGAATGACGGAAACGCGGTCACGACCGACGAAATCGGCGGCGCGTGAAACGTGAATAAACGAATAAACGAGAAAGTAAACAATAAATGGGACGCGCTTGCACACACAGTAGAATGCGTCGTTTTTTTTTTTTTGTTTTTGAAAATAGAGCAACGACAATCCTGACGCTCAATGATACGGAAATGTCCGCAATCACGATAATTGCGCGTCGTCATCGCGCCGTACGATACGCGTGTTATTGGTTTTAAACATCGGCTTCGGCGATGTTGCTTCGCTCTTGTTAGTTAGAAGATGATCTTCGTCGTTTCTTCGCGCGACTAGATGGAAAACTGAAATCGACCGCGAATTAATCGCGCGCTCCGTTGGAAAAATGGCGACGCGTAATTCGCGTAATCGTTTTCTTATCCGAGAGAAAGAGATCATCATAACGTGGAAACTTCTAATTACAGATCGAGTCGCACTGGTCTCGTCCGGAATACCCGGATGCAGCGCCTGCAGGCACGGAGGAAGTCCCATATACTCGGACGGTAAGCCGGTCATTATTTATTTTCAGAAATCAGTCGGCCGATTACGTGCCCTATGCAAAACTGCGATCCCGGGCGCAAAGACCCCGCCGCGTACACATATGGAGGTGCCTTGGAACGTGCATTTTTCTCGGTTACGGTACGTTGTCCGTGTCCTTCGCGTCACGCAAAGGCGCTGGACAGCCGTGACGAAGTTGGCGACACAGGCGCATCAATCCGCACCGATCGACGGGACGGCCGATATATAATATAGATTGATATTAAAATAATGAAGATAATACAAAGCGTCGGACGATCTGCTGTTATTGCCGCAATTGAACTCGTGTTATATTTCGTCTTCTGTAATTAATTACACGATACGCGTGTAACAACAACACGCGTGTGCTCGAAGTCGGAAATATTTCTGCGTCGCGAAATATTCGCGTTTGCATCACACACACACACACATACGGAAGAAGGGGGTATGGTAAAAGCGCGCACGTGTATCGTCCGACGAAATCTCGACGCTTCCTGTATATACCGCCTGTCTGCGCGCGTTTCCTGGCCCGAAAACTTTTTCCCCGTCACACGCTGACGCCCTCGGCGACCTTCACCTCGAGGTGCGAACGAAAGGGAGGAAAAGCGGCGGGACGGCGGCGGGATAAAGGCCGGAGAGGGAGAAAGTCCGAGGCGGAGGTCAATCGCTTCTTGCTTCGCCGAGATGATGTGGGAGGAGGAAGGGGAGAGAGAGAGAGGCGGGCGCGCGAGAGAATAAATCCCGTTAGGCTGGACCATGCCTCTCGTGAAACGACGACGGTGACAAAAATTCCCCTTTGTGCGCGAAAAAGAGGAAGAAAAATTTCGCACATAAATTTCTTTTTCCGTCGGTGAAGCGTAAAATATTCAGCGAGTCACGTTTTCCTCCGTCGAGTTTTCTCGAGGATCCGCGCGCGGGAATTCTGGAAATATTTCCTTTTGGAGAAACAACAATGTAAACGGGAGTTTCACACTTTCTAGAGACAAATAATGGAAAAGCGCGCGTGTACATTTAGCGAGTTTCTAGATCCCATTCAGCTCTATTCGAAGGGAACGCGCGCGCTATTGTAACGAGGCCAGCGTTGTGCGTACCCTATTGCGTTGCGCGGTTCGTTATAACGCGCTGTACCTCGTCGTGTTGTAAAATAAATCGAAGAGAGAGAGAATAAATTCTCTTTCTTTTTTTTGTTTAAGGTCGAAAGAAGATAGAGACGATATTTATCGTCGCGCTCAAATGGGAGACCCCCGATCGCGCGCGATACGTGATGATTGTTTCTCCCGCGCGGATCGGCGTGTGTGTTCGCGACGCGTAGATCATGCAGCTCGTAAATCGCAGACGGATGACTTTCACCCACGCGAGTTATAAGTACGCGTTTTACGTTAAAGACACGCGCATCTGTCTATTCGGTAAGCAGCTCGCACACTTGATGTGCAAACGAGATTCGAACGAGAAATCTCGTGCGTACACGCCGCTTTCGAACAATTTGGCAATCCTTTTCTTTTCCCTTTATGTTTCTCGTAAAAAGAGAACGAAAAAAAGTTTCTTGCGTTACGTCGCGCGCGCTTTAACGACACATTTCTTTACGATATCGAAGTCCATTAGAGGCGTGAAATATGCAAGAAATTACCGAGAGGCAAAAGTCGCTAGCCTTTCGCCATAGTCTCGGGGGAGGGAGAGAGAGAGAGAGAGAACTCGCTCGTTCTCGACGTTTATTATTACACGCGAGACACAACTTGTTCCCTTTGCTTCGTGTGACAAAAAAGTTTTTTCTTCGCGTGTTGTCAACAACCGCGCAACAAAGTTACAAAAAAATTGTAACACGCCGCAAGTACGTAAAAAGAAAACGACATTCCCGTGAATTTACGTCTGACATTTCTAACCGATCACCGGTTTCGTCGGGAGCGCGCTATTTAATTATCGATTAGCGCGCACGCGAATCGACGTACTCGCTTAATCGCCTCTCTCGTGCGATGACGAGTTGCGCGCGCGCGAGACGGGACCTACTTCGAGAGTCGTAAATTGCAGTCACGCTTAAAGCGAGCGGTGGCTGGTAACGAGGACGTTCCGTCCCGGTTTTGCGACTTCGATGAGCGATACTTCGATACAGACTATCATTTATTATCGAGAAGAGAGAAAATAAACGCACGCGAGAGACGCGCGCGAGAAGTTACGACCGGACACGCGCCCGTCCGATCGATAACGAACCGCTTCCGATGCGCGTAAATCCGTGAGGATAATCGCGGCGACGGGATATGTACAGTTCGTTCTAGTTTCGCGACCGTTACTTCGTATATTACCCGAGAATTGATTGTTTCGCGCGAAAAATGCGACGATCTCACACGTTTCTCTTTGCTTTCAGATGTGCACGGACCGATGGAGACGTTCGTGTTGCCGCCCGGTATGTATTTGAGGCCGGAGGACACCGGGAATCTGTACACGACCCTGTCGGCCAATCCCAACGTGTTCTTCCAGAGAGCTCATCCCGGAATGATGTACTGAGACGAACTGAACTTCGTCGTCCAAGTCTCGTCGCGTCGATATGTTTAACGACAGGGCTTTACTTTTTGTATCTAGATTACAGCTTTGTGACGAGAGATTGTTCTCTCGTTGTTATGTAAATAATCGTCGTCGAGAGACCTTACAAATTCAGGAAAAACACTGAATCCTATTAAACTGTTTTTGTAACGAGAATAAGATACTTAATTATTGAGAGAAAAAGAGAGAAAGAGAGCGAGAACGCGCGTATGTGTGTGCATAAATTTCGAGAGAAATAATAATGCATATGCAGTTATAATTATTAAAAAAACAATGAACATGTGTGTAACTGACGCGGAAGACACGAGCTAAAGTGTGTGAGAATAATAAACGTATAATGTAATAAATTTGTTTTATAAGAATCCTCTTCAACACTTGCGTTTTTTTTTTTTTTTTTAATTTTTTTCAACGATACGTTCGAAACAATTGTATTTTGTATCAATTGTTTTATTCTATCGTTATTTTTGAGCATTGAAAAATAAAACTCACCATTGTCCGCCATGTATAAGTTTTGAATTTCCGTCACGAAAAAGCTCGACGAGAAGAATCTGTCATTATCAGCTGATGATCAGCTGACGACACGCACGAGCTTTGTGTACTAACCTCTATCGTTTTTCGCGGACATTTTCTTTCGCCGTGAGAAAAGTTCGACCGTTCGACGAGAAAGAAAAATCGCAACGCGATTCATCGATCGCTCGATCCGCGTGCAGCCGCGGTCATGTGTAATTGACAGGACGCGCACGTTTTGACGTCACGTGGCACGATCGGACTGTAGAGGGAGCTAGAAAGAGAGAGGAAGAATCGTCGTACGTTCCTACTCCCGAGCTCACCTGTCAACAATATGGCTCTGCTGTGAGAGCGAAAGAAACGCGTACTTCCAGATGCTCGTCGCGGCGTTAAAACAACGAGTTTCGTTGGCGAAACGTCAGTTTCCTCGCGCCCGACACTACACCGGGTGAAAGTGTCAACGCAAATGTGAATTATTCGTGGCGCGCGAATCACCAACGAATCCTATTTTCTAACCTTGGCGAGCGATGTGCTGCTGTCATCCAACACTTTGCGGAGTCACCGCGACCTAAACTCCTCGTTCCACCTCGCTACGCAAATTGCGTAAACTTCTTTCGTAGAAAAAAACTCGTCGAGGCAAAAATGGCACAGTCAATGGAACGACTCAGGTAAATCAAATTGTCAGAAAGGAGTTATTTATTTTTTTCCTCTCCCCTGTATACTGTGTATGTGTGTAAGTTATAAGATCCAATAATATCTTGCACAAGAAATAATTTTATTTTTTTTTCTGCTGCGAAGATTGTACTTCGTCACGTACAACGTAGCCACCAAGTTCCCAGATCCCAGGCAAAGCCTTCAACAGCTTTTGAGCATTACGCCGTACTGGGAACCAACTTCGTGGCCAGATATATATTTTATTGGGTATGCACAATATTTTTTTTCTTCCCTATACAATGTTTGATAATGTTCTAAATAAAGTATATATTCTTTTCTAGTTTGCAAGAAGTTAAATCACAGCCACAGAATATAGTATTGGATTATATACTATTTGAAGATCCTTGGACGAAAGCTTTCAGGTAGATATTATAAAACAATAACTCTATAAATATGTAAACACATCACGTCATGAATATGTAAATACACATCTGGAAAAAACAAATGTTGAATATTGATATTCTTGCAGAGACGTTCTGAAGAAATATGATTATGTAAAAATACGCTCTCAAAGGTTACAGGGTCTGGTTCTAAATGCGTTTTGTCTGAGGAAACATTTGACGCATTTAAGATTAATAGAAGCTCAATATACTAAAACAGGTTTCGGTGGCATGTGGGTAAGAAAAGCAATGTGCGTGAGCTATAGAAATTACTGTTTCTGTCAGTGATGGTGTCTTGTTTTAGGGAAACAAAGGTGCGGTGAGCATAAGAATGAACGCCTACGGAGTCAGTATTTGCGTGGTGAACACACATTTAACGCCCCATGACCACTTGCTCGCAGATAGGATCTCAGATTACAATACTATTATAACAGATCACACTTTTACCGCTTCAGATACATCGAAGATATTATATCACGAGTACGAATATCTTTAAGCGAACATTTATTCGAACTGACTTATTTATCTCGGTAACGATGATAAAACATATTGTTTTGCCAGTTATATATTTTGGATTGGTGACTTAAACTTTCGACTAAACGGAGAAGACTTAACAGCAACTGACATAGATGTATTGGTTAAAAAAAATCGACTAAAAGAATTGTTCGAAAGAGATCAATTGAGGTTGGTGATGAAGACACGCCAAGCTTTTGCGGAATTAATTGAAAGTAATGTCTCATTCCCGCCTACTTACAAATACGAGTTTGAGTCCCAGGAATTTGATCTCAAGTGAGTATAGAATTCTTATTCATTTTATTATTTCTTTGCTAAATCAACACTTTTACAGGCGTAGACCGTCTTGGACTGATAGAATTTTGTACAAAATCAATGCAATAGATATGTATGACGACATGGAACTTAACGCAGAACAACAGTCTTATAACAGCCATCCTAACTATAGTGTCTCGGACCATAAACCTGTGACTGCAGAATTCGAGATTACGGTAAAGTAGATTCTCTTTTGCTTTATACACTTGACTTCTTGTTATTTAACTATGTGTAATAGAGACGATACTTTGTTTTTCAGGTCAGACCTAATGTAAAAGATTGCATCGTGGAGTTTCAAGATTGTATAATGGAAGATAATGTTATATCGTTCAACATGCAGAGAGATTTCGCACCAAGCAATGGAGATTGGATAGGTCTTTTCACCAACGATTTCTCCAGTTTAGATGACTACATTGTTTACGAATACGTTAGTCGCAGTACGTTTTTAGTTTTGTTGTTGACGTTGTCTGATTTGGTTTTTTAATATCATTGTTGCTGTTCACACGCATCTTTTGTTAATGTGTCAGATAAGCCGTCGTCAGTTTCTGGTGAACCGCACGCGAACAAGGAACGAATATTCTTCAACGATACGGCGCTTCGTCACTCGGAAATGTATTGCTTGGTTTATGTAGGTCAGCGGGGTGACTTCATTGAAATTCTGGGTGTGAGCTCGGGATTTACGGGCCCTCGTAAATCAACTGAACAATGTGTTCTGTCCACATAAAACTTTTAGAGCGATCGATTATAAAAGCTTGCGCGTGAACATAAACATCAAGCTTTATACGACTTTCTATACGACGTAGATGAAAAATTTTTTGGTGTAATATTTGGCATAATATTCTATTCGTCTGGTTGTTAATGGTCACAATCTTTCCTGAAAATTGTGATAACGCATCTCAATGTTGTGGAATTGATTTACCGTGCTACGTTTAAAACGTTAAGAGTAACAATTTTAAATCAAGATGTATGGCCTTTACTTAGAGTGATATTTTTGGTATATCTAGTAGGTTTTTGATCAAATTTAAAGCGCATCGCGGAACGATGCTTTGTACACATACACACACATACACACACACACACACGAGGGTTAGATATTACTTTTAGTACCTGGTTTTTTTCGCTCTAGGGCCTCTGTCGCTTAGAGTGCATCGCGGCACAGCAATTGTACACCTTAGATATATTGAGTGCACCGCCACGTTTCCTTGCACGCGAGATCTTTCCGCGATCCATTAACGCCCGTTTGTTATTCAAATAAAACAGAATAGTTTTATAATTATTTTTGTCTATTTTCGCCGAGCGTTAATGGGGTTTAATCATGTGGATAGTGCGCTCATGTAAATTGTAAGTAATATACTTTTTAACGACACCTTGTGCCGTTTGCAAATCACTGTTATTTCATCTTAAAAAAAACGCCGTCGAAACAAATTAAACGAACAAATGTGCATTATGGTCTTAAAGGGAAACACAAATAAAGAATATTAGTATTTTTTATTCGTCTCTCTCTTTCTCTCTTGATTTTCTCTCACTTGCCTTATCGTTCCTATTATTATGCGTGATTGTTTGTAATAAATTAACATCTCTGCTACGACAATAAATAATAATACAAGCTACATGGGAACGATATAATGCGGTAAAACAATATGTTGTGTGCAGCATTCCAGAATCTGGCGCGATACATTATTCTCAATTGACGCGTAAATAAATGAAATGCGCTCTAATATAAAATATCTCACGCCTGTAAACGCAATTCGCTTTGAATCACGTTATCGTGTACGTAACATCGTAACGGATTCGCTGGAATGCCGGAACTTAAGATGATCTATCATATTCATTCGACGTGAACACTGACTTGAAGAAAACGGTAAAAACTTATTGTCGCGTCACGTGTTTATTGTATATTATAATTATTTTTTTCCTTTTTCTCTCAGACTTAAAATGAATTTGCGTAGCCTAGTCTTACATGTAGAGTTATGTAATTATGTCAAGTACGTACTTATCACACTTGAGATCCTTGAGTAAGGTCGTCCATTGTTCATTTTCTCACAATTGTACAATTACCGCACGAATATCGCGACATTAGCGCGCATTGTTTACCAGGAGAAGACCAGTTACGTATTACGTAAAGTATTACTTGCAAGAAAAATTTCATTTTCACATGCAACATTGCGCGATAGTCGCGATACGCGCGATTTTGCATACTTACTTCAACGTAAGATTCTTTCGTTGGATAACACGCTACTTATCAATGCTGCGCGCGCACTGTACAATTATTATTTCTATTTATAGATTTATATATTTTGAAAACAAAAAAACGACTAGAGCTATTATACTCAGCGAACGCATCGACGATTGAAATGAAATATAAATAAAATCTCTTTCGAAAGCGAGAAAGAATTCCGCGCGTAGGATCAACAATTCCGGAACTAGTTTAGGTGGGTTTCGAGTGGCTTTCGCGCTAGAGAAGTCACGTCGCAATAACGCGCCGTGATATTTCACGTTTCATCGAAGTTCGAACGTCACTCATCACCAAGGCCGTTCTACTTCGACATCGTATGTGTTCATATAGGTAATCTCTATATACAGTAAAGTTAAAATAACTTCTACCTCATCTCGTGAGACCGTACCTCTCCTTCCACCGGGCCATTATCAGTTTATCGTTTCAAGTTCGCGACCGATAGCGTTCCCGACCAATGCGTCGCGTTTTATATCACGTCCAGAAAGATCCGATTACCTCATGAAATTATCACTGAACGACCGTTTGTCTGGGCAAGGAATCGACGTTTATCACAGGCAACAGCGCCAAGTCCATACTACCAACGTCCGGTTCGGTGGTGTGAATTCCGCGTAGCTTTTGTATCCGATGCCAGATAAAATCTCTGGGTGGCCTTCTGATAACGAACAGACCGAAGATGAGAACGCCTTGGAGGGCATTTATCAGATCAAACGCGGACCAGTCCAGAGGGTCGCCACCGGCGAACCAAGAGATCAGCTCCATCGTCCAGTTGAGACCCATCAGGAAGAAGAGCACGAGGCAGACGATGAAGGTTCGCTTGAGCCTGCGGAAGAGTCTCTGATCCCGGTCGGAGTGCTGATTCCTCGGCATGTGTCTCAGCGCGAGTTGTTCCTGCTGATAACGGCTGATCTTGACGGCCGTTATTATGAAGAAGATCGTGTTCATCAGCAGAAGAAGACCGACGGGAACGTAGAAGTACGGCATGGCTTCTGCGTCGGCTACAGAGGAAAGAGCAATATCTTCATAGATTTCTACATATTTCGATACTGATCAAACATATTAGCTATCATGATTAGTGGTTACAATGATTTTTCGTTATATGAAGTGATCAGAGTTATTCCATAAAACCAAAGACTGTGACTGAATTACATTGTATTTAATTGTATTGTATCGTAAATATTATAGTAATTTTTTTGCAAATGTTAGGCATGTTGTACATGCAAAAAAACATTAGTAATATTAACCCTCTCTCAATTATAAGCTTCATAAATAAGTATATATATTATATATAATTTTTATATATATGTATAATATTTTACATATTTTTATATATTTTTATTATATATTTTTTTATATATAATATTATATGCGTATTACATACATTTATAAAGCTTATATGAATGACATTTGTTGAAGAGGCTTAAATGAATGACATCTGTTGTATAATAATGAGATGAGTCCTATAAATGGAAATTGAGACTCACACTTGAACCAACAGCTCTCGCTACCGAAAGTGGGCTTGACATAGGTCATGGGTATCGTGGGACTGAGATCCATCGCCATCGAGACAAGAATAAGGATCGCCGACAAGCCCCAAGCCCATATCGAGTAATAGAAGAACAGCGTTTTGGACTGGATTCTTCTGTACGAGCGATGGCTCACATGGTGACAAACTAACGACCACGTTTCGATACACATCACGTTCAGCCAAAAGAAACAGGCCACGAACGAGAACTGGATGACGAATGCTGAAAACGACACGTGTCGACCGGTCTCTTAATCACATTATTCTCCATTCGTATGCCGTCATACTTCCAAAAATGACTTACTGCGACAACACTGTGAGATGTGTCGTCGAAATTACGACGTCTAACGAGACTGATAATTCAAAAGAACGCATAAAGAAAGTTTTGCAAATTCTTTCGGAGGTAATTTAATTAAAACGATTTAACAAGCGTTACGAAAGAATCGACAACAGTTATAATGAAAAAAATTTTCTTATAGACGACGACTTTAAATATTGCATACATGTATTCATAAAACTCTTCGTATTAGAAGAGTATTATAATAAATCTCTTTGCATGACAATGTAGCGCGACAAGCCCATCGTTGATAATTAATTATCTTACCTATGCTAACGCAGACTTGAGACGGTAACTGCGCGCCCGCAAGTTGCGTAATGGCCAAAGTGGTAAAGGCTACAGCCAGGCAGCCGCAGTAATGGCAAAGGGCTCTTCCGAGAACGTCCCTCAATCGTGGCGTTATCGTGTACGCCACAATTGTAAGAATAAAAAATGGGACCGAGATCAAGAGCCCAGAAGCGTAAATGATGAGTCGCGCATCAGCGGTTGTAATGGCAGTGTCTGTAATCGTTAATTGCCATAATGCATCAAGGAAGTTAAATTTAAAAAAACCCATTACTGATGCTTATCGATTTTTTTTTTTACGTATGAATTACTTCAGTACGTCAAAACAAGCGCAAATGAAATATAAGTGATTAAAAACTTAGTTTTCTAAACAAAGAGTATTCATATAATTGAATATTAAAAATATCGTTACAAAAAATATATAAAAAATATTATAATTAAATATATTAAAATATTTTAACACAGAACGTGCGAAAAGCTCTCAGTCTTCGCCGCACAGTCTACGCACCTTCGTGAAAACAAACGAGTACCCTAAGTCCCAGTTCGGGCACGACTTCCATGCAGTAATCCTCACCGGGCGTGAGCATAATTGGCACATGATCGAGTCGCGGCGCGAAGATCGAACCGTTCAGCAACAAGTAATATTCATCCTCGCTGTTTTCCTCCGGGTGTAACATGTACCTGAAAATTCTTTCGTCAAACACGCGTTTACACACACAGAAATGTGCAAACTTGAAGCACTTAAGAATATAAACGCGCATAGACCGTGAATATATTTAAAATTTTAAATAAAGTTTAAACGATATCGTGATGCGATCTTTCCGAGAAACACGTCTCTCTCTCTCGATAATCGAGTGTCTGAAGGAAAAACGAGTTAGTTACGCGGGTGTACACACGAGGAAATAATTCCCGTCCAAGGATGTTGTCCGATTATCGCGGAAATTGATAGCAACATTTTACGGTATATGTAGAGAAAGAGAGATTTATCGTAACATAAAATGCGAGATATATGAACGTTAAGTTTTTCAAAACATCGCATTCATTTTACAGAAATCTACCGAGTGAAATATATCGAATATCCGTCAAACCGTGTTATAATAAATACAACAAACTTATTCATTCGATCCGTCATTTGAATTCAATCGCACGAGAGAAAAATATTGTTCCGCAAAACTTTTTGTTTACTCTTGCTTCTTCAAATCTTAAATTTATTTCTTACGCGATCACGTACGCACACACACACGTAAGCTATTATATTATCTTCATCCGTGTTCCTTATCGAAGCTCGCGAACAATAACGGGACGATGTCATTGTCTTCTGCAATGTTTCAGGATTAATTATTATATTACTTTGTGATTTCATCTCTGCCGATTATCGCGACACGATATAATTTTTTTTTTTTTTTTTGAGAAAACAATAAATTAGCGGCGATACGTTATCTATGGGACTACGAGTGCGTGTATTGATTCTATAACGTAAAATTACTTTACAATGATTACGACTGCCTCTTTTCTCCGGTACAAATACAACTCGTAAATATCTAACAAGGATTCCAATGTCGAGTGTGCGGTTATCAGTACTGAGTATTATTGACAATGCTTTCTTTGATCGAGAGAAGAAACTATTGTATAAATTGTTTTTCTCTTACGATTTTTACAAATGTCTTTACACGCTGTTGCTGTTACTTTTGCGATTCTTACGGAACGCGTAAATGGATATCTCATGTAATTGATTTTTATTAAATTTTTAGTGTATTTTTCAAAGGTGAAGCAACGTGCGATTGTATCAATGAACTGTGGAATTCGGACCGACGAGCTAATGGCTCTGTTACATCGCGATGAAAATGGAGTCTTATCGTAAAACGTGAAGTGGCGTTTCGAGGCGCGATAATGACATCGATCATATATTATATATATGAGGCGTCTGTGTCAGGTTTTTTTTTATTATATAACGTGTCAATTTTCCGAAAAGATCATTTTTCCGATTCAAGAGACTCAACGATGCAAACTTTTATAATAACACGAACGATCTTCGCGCGCGATCGTTTGATGAAACGTACTTTCGATCGCATGGGGGTCTTCCCACGACGGTGACAAATTCCTTCGACTCTTCACCGGGCACCAATATACCGGTGCGATTGAAATCGTTGAAGAAAGGCGAAAAGTACGGCGCCGTCGTCGAATCGTTCGAGGAAGCGCACACGGTATTCCCGTCGCTATTTTTCGCGAGCATCTCGTTTGCGGAGCAACACTTGGCCACCACTGGCAGTCGTTTGTATTCCTCCGGCACGAAAAAGGTTGCGTTTTGCTGAAATCAGAATTAAAAAATATTTGTCGTGATTGCCGCAATCGTCGATCTCAACCGACGACTCGAGATAGAATGAGAGACGACATTCCGAAATTCGAGAAAACGTAGCTAACACAACACATGAATATGAATGAAGAGCGCATAGATATTAGTGACGTAAAAAACGGCGATAAACTGCTGACGAAGCGCGAAAACGTGTCGCTTGTGGAAACTTGTCCGAGAGATTCGGAGCTCGAGATCGAGAAACCGGACAAAGAGAATGTTCGAGATCTTTGTGCAAAAGTGCCGAGTAAAGTTTTTTTTTTTTTTCTTAATTAAATAATGCACAGAATAATAAGAATTGATTTGTGTAAAATCGTTTTGCAGATTGTGCTTCCGTTCACAAAATGCATTTACGCGAACAGTTAAATTAATTTTATTTTCTCCGTCTCGAACGATTTTACAAACGAGAAAAGATCACGCGAATCAGACGTCTGTGATATCGGACGGCTCTCAATTGGGATTATATCTGGACTGTGTCAAAGAAAGCTATTCATTCGGCTTAAAATATAACGCCACGCGCGAACATCAGCGCGAGCAGCCCGTGAGATTTGCTCTCTCGGTCAAATAAATATGTGAAGCTTGAAATTTAAAGAGATCTGAAAAGATTTCGTTTGCTTACCAGTTGAACAGTGCGCATGATGGGCGGCACGTCACTCGCGCGCGCAATTGGCGCCGTCAGACACATCAAAAGAATGCACGTGCAAATAAAACTCATCGTGGATAGTTGCGCGATCTTATCGCGAGAGTCGATAAACTCGATCAAATATGACGATCGACTATATAACTCACTACTACTATGATTTATGTCGCGTCACAAGTTAACGATTAATTCGCGTATCGATCGCTTCGCAAACACGATCGAACTTTGAATTCCGCACAATTCTTTTGGACAAATTCTCAATCTTGCTCCTCCGAATGTGTCGATACGATCAGTCTGCGCAAAGATGCTCGTCTCGATGATGAAATTCAGACAAGACTGACACTTTCGTCCGTCGTCTTTCGCCGCTCTCGTTATCGTAATTGGATCCTGTACATTTTATCACGTCACACCCTCAGTGTGTGCTTGCACAGTGTCTCTTGCCGATAAACTTCTTTTTTTTTCGTGTAACGAGCGGCCGCTGTTTGTTTAACGTTTCTTCGTTAAGAGAATCTCAATCCGGTTCTCGTGTCGATCGGCCGGACGTGAGAATTGTAGTCAGACGGGATTACAAGAGCCCGCCAAAAGCCCGTCCGTCCCGTGAATTAACAGAATCGAGGCTAACGACGAGTGATCAATCGGATTCTCCGACGTTGGTCGTCCGTTTTATTTTTATCGCGCTCTCGCGACGCGACTTTTCAACGATTTCTCTCCGCCGAATGCGCGCCGTGTCATCAATCACGCGCGCGCTCGATGGCAGTAGGTTTAATCATCCGGAAATTCCTGCCCGGGACTCTCGAAACACACCTACGAGCGTCAGAAACGAAGACGTTATCAGATAGTTAGGGAAGTCGATCGGATTTCACCGTGAAACAGTATCGCTCGCGAGGGACTTCGTCGAGTTCATTCACTCACTCGGCGCCGATTTTCGAAGGGAGATTTATTTTTAGGGAAAAAAAATCAGCTCATCTCGCGACGAAGACGTTATCGCATTTGTTATTACAAAAATCATAATTGAAACCGATCCGATTTCGTTTCGGCAACGCGAAGACATCACTTTCAAAAAAATCGCTGCCTAGATCAAACCGTCCGAGATAACGTGTATTTGGTCGTTGACCTGTAAAAATTCCACCTTCGTCATCGGCGAAGCGGATCATAAGACGCGACAGGTAACGTTGTCAAGGTGTGCTGCGGTTCTCGAGCTTTAAACTTATCCTCATTACTCCGTCTCCGATACCGGCTTTCGAAGGTGATGTCTTCGATCCACTCCGATAAGGCAAAGGGGCAAACTTAGGTACAAGTAACCTTTCGTAATAGATAAATTGCTTGTCGACGTTTTACACGGAACGACTGACTTTTATGTATGTAACGCACTCACGTACAGCTGCCCAAGTGATGCCAATTTTTTTTCCTAGACACTTCATCGAGGATGTTTTCCTTTCACGAATCGATATTTTCCATCGCAATTGTCATTAACGAAAGTGATTTTCCACGGGAAAGAAAAACGTGTTCTATTTCTGTCTCTTTCTTTTCTCGCGACAATCAGAAGTCGATTAGCCGAAACAGCGTGACCGGCGAGCGATAGGATCCCGCGCGAGGCACGCGGCTCACCGATCGAACGTCCGAGAACTAACTGGCCGGACACCACAATCTACTCGCGCCTTTATCGAACAAGAAAGAGAGAGAGAGAGAAAAAAGAGTCTCTCTCGCGCCTCGTGACGATACACACACACACAGACATACGTTTCCAACGAACGTGCCGATGAAGAAGCTCACAAGTACCTTTTATATGACATGTACTAAAAGTATTTGCTTCTCACACCCGCGGGTGTTATCGATATTATCGGAGATAGAAGAATTCCTGAGAATGCGATTTTCGGATTTGAGTTCGCGTCAGTGCCAGTTTTATATCCGCGATAAAAAAAATAACAAACTCGAAAACTATATCTTGGGAAATTTTTTAACACATCGCGAAAGCGATCAATTTATATCAGATTGAAGATAAATTTACAGACTTACTCGCGATCTTTGCGATCGATTCATTGAGTACTCGCATAACCCATCGTTTTTCCTGGAAAGACGATCTTCGCTCCCAGGGCGTGAGATTCTCGTTAATTTTATCTACAATTGCGCGATTACGCATTCGGATAAAATAATCGCGGCTAATTGAATCGCAAGCACGCGCTAAACGATTGCGAAATTAATTGCGTAGCGTACAACATAATTACGCAGGTTCGTTGGACGTAAAAAAGTAAATATATCAATGTTTGCGAAAAGTGTCACGCGTTAGTCGAATGCGTCATCTATTATGCGCATATGCATTTAAAATTTTTTAAATAAGTGTGTGACAAACAATGCTCGTACAGACACACATCTCGTCTGAATGTGTTCTCTTCTCTCGTTTTTTATTATATTTCAATTCTGAAATACTGTTTTGGCTTTTAAGTGTCACACAAAATATCGGATCAATACCGGCCTTCTGTCGGAAAATCTAAGCTTATCACTGGAACATTTGGTGTTTCTTGTGATAACGGCCCGGACCACTTGAACGTTAGAATCACACTATCGCGTTACATTTAGATGAGATTCGAAATGAGGCGCAGATAAAAAAGCTGAAGAGGTTTAAAAAAAATGTTTTTCGTTCGCATATGAGAGGATTCTTCGGAAGCGAGTCTTCTGAAGTGTTGTGTCAGTTTTGCAACGCGCCGTTTGCGACAATAAAAGGAAATGCGAAGTCAATTGAGCGCGTTCCCCGCGCACGCACACAAATGGGAAATGACGTCGTTGAGATTCGTCGAAACTGATGTATCTGGTAATATCCCCGTGCCACGTCATTTGTGTGTGCATGAGAGAGTCTTCGACAATTTTGTAGACACACGTAGATTTCTACGATTGAGTAACTCGATCGACGCGTTTCTCCGAAAAATCTTCGATCGATCAATCGGACATAATAATTTCGCGGAACGTGGGTATATCTTCGTCTGAGGTGTTCGCGGCTTCTTACGTACGTGCATTATATGTGCATACGCACCGGGGGGTGCAGACGGAATACAAATCCGGGGCTGGCCTCGCACACGAGGTGTTGGAAAACAAGACGTTACACTATTTCGGTGCTATTGCGCGCTATATCTCGCACTTAAAATATCCCGTTCGAACATCCCGTCGAAAAATTCGCGAACAATAATTAAACACCGTGCAAATGCGACTAAAGAGAGATATAAAGCTCGACTTAAAAAAAAACTCTACGACGAAAAAATAAATAAAATCGCGAACAGATGGGAAGATAATACGCGACTTGTTATCGCATCGAGACGCGTTTCGTCATTACGAACTTACCGGGAAAAAAAAACTTCCGCTTGCAAAGCGACTCTTTTTAAGACCCGACTTTGTTGTTTACAAGATCCAAATTCGAACGGACCGAATCATCGTTCAAAGCTGAACGCGATCTTCGCGTGGGTGAGAGAGACTTCGAAGCTTACTTTAGCCGAGCGAGCTCCAAAGGTCAATTGTGTGTGGATCACGTCGTAAAACTGGTCTGTTTGTGTCTGCATTCGAGTTAATAATTGCATCTCCGAACTTTCTGTTTGGGGCGCGATTTCTCGAACAGGTTGGTTTACGCGCGTATACATTGAACATCTCTACTCGTCGAATATGTCATCGTTGAAGAACAACGAAGTTACGAGACCAGACGGCCCGGCGAATATAAATATAGCTCTTGACGTAATGTAACCGCAAACTTCTTCCTATATAATACACATGGAAGTGTACGGTAAAACCGAGAATTGAAGACCGTCTACGCACGTCTGGCGAAATGACAGAGAGAAAGAGAGAGCGTGAAGCGATCCGATGACGTATTGGGAAGAACACGTGGGAGTAAAGAAAATCCGCGTTGTGACGAACAGAACTTCCTACACGCGATGGACGTTTTGCGTTTCTGTCACGTAGGTGAAACGATTGATAAGATGCGGATTGTTCTTCGGATTTAAACCCTTCGTGCGTAAGACGAAGTCGAACAAACGCCATTGACGCAATATGATTTTTGCGAACTTCAAAGCTTAGAAGGTCTTTGACAAAGACCGTTCGTGTGAAATTACTTTTACCTCGACAGAAAAACCGAATTATCGGGCGCAGACTTTGTAAAGATTTTGCGACCACTCGTGTAATTTCTCGTGCAAACGGATTACCGCCATAAAAACCTCGAGAGAGAGGTCCCGAATTATCCCGTTAAAGTGCGCAGCAGTGACGTTAATAGTCTAGAAAGGTTTTTTCTTAAAGAATGAGATACTTCAATTTTTTACGTTAATTTTTTATCAACTTTTGTTGAAAGATGTAAATCTATTATCAAATCAATAAAGTGACTTCAGTCTATAATTAGCAATAAAGAGCGCTCGGCGCGGTTATCGTCCGCAAACCGGAAGAAAATTTATCGCATGTATTTTTACTTACAGAGAAAGATCGAGTTATTTGTGTAAAATGTCGAACGATCGAGTCTTTCGAAAAATATAACATCTATTAATGTTAGTGTATGTGACACATTCGACGAGAAAAATATTTTCTATTTATTATTCACGGTCGTGTTTGAGCTAGTAGTTTTCCAAATAACGCTTTAGAAATCGAGAGCAGAGTCCGTGACCTCGCCGGAGATTAGATCGTAAAAGAGACAGCACGTAATATTCATTAAAAAAACATTTGTGACATTTATTAAATATTATTTTATTAAACATTAAATCGATATTGCATTTAAATAAATTGAATTTATTTTACTCAATGTTTTGTTCAATTTCTATATTATATTATTTAAAACATTTTGTATAAAATAGTTGAAATAAGAAAAATAATTATATAAGTTGCATCATTAGAAAAATTATAGATAAAAAGGATTATAGATAAAAAACGAGACAATCGTATGTGTGTGTGTGTGTGTGTGTGTGTTATGTGTGTGCGCGCACGTGGGGAGCTATCAGTTCATTTAAAACCTGCATCACGAATCATACTGCTCTCTGTTGAAATATCTCTCAGACTATTGTACAAAGCTCAAGCGGTCGGTAACGCATCGTATGCAAACATACGTTTACGTGACGTACTTTTGACAATCTTCTTTTTTCGTTAAAAATTTCATTGATGAGAATTTTTAGCGCAAACAATAGTAAATGAGAGAGTTTTTCTGTTTGAAAAAAAACGGAAGTGTTACACGAAGAGATCTGCCGAATGTTCATCTACGCGGCAATCCAAGCGCTCATCGAACAACACTTTTGCTGAATATTAAACTTTTAATGAAAGACTCCGCGAGCGGTTCCGAAGTGGATAAAACAGAAATTACGCGTAAAAGCATGTGTCGCGTCTAAGTTTTTATTACAAAGTTTCACCGCGGCACGTAGAGAAAAAAAAAGAGAGAGGGGGCTACTTGTCGGTGACTGAATTCCGGCGAAACTTTGAACGTAAAACTTTTCTGTTCCTCTTCATATATCCGGCGCGCATGAATTATTAAAGTGAACAGTCAGTCAGCGGCGAAGTTTCCGCATTTGCATATGTGTGCGCATCACGAAATTCTCGCACTTTGTACCGCTTCCACATTAATTGTTATTAACCGTTTCTTATTTTTCTTCGTTTCTTACGAGATTTTTGCATATTATTTCTTGTTTATAAAAAATATATCCGACAGCTGTGTATTAAGCGACCGAGCAACTTGCTTTCTTGGAAAAACATTATTTTCTGTACACACATGACATTAAAGCGTCAAGTAAATGAGAAGTATAAAATCTTGCTTGTGTGTTCAGAAATAGATGTTTTTCTTTTTTAGCAGAAAGATTAATTACGCATTTATATGATCAAATACAACGCTCGTGTTATAAATACAAAACTATTAAAAGAAAAGGTCGAATTCGAGCACAAAAAATAGATGTTTTGATTAATTAAAGAGATATGTTTATGTATCTTTTTATCCTTTATCCTTTATATATAACAGAATTTCTTACACACTGTTCACATTCCGGTTACGTTTTGCTGCTTTATACTGTTTCAATGTTACTGCATTGATCTACATTCGATTTGTATGTTAAAAATACTACAAAGTAAATCGTTATAAATATAAATTGAAATCAATATCATTTTTTAAATTAGTTAATTTATTTATCAAAAGAATCGCAGAAAAATCAGACAAAGAAAGTAGTGACGAACTTTCACACGAAACGAAACTAAAATTGTGCAAAAATAAAAGGAAAGAAATAATACTGATACCGTAATATCGATGTAATATTGACGCCAAAACAGAGATTAGTGAATGCACAAGTTTTGTATAACGCGAGACAGAGAATGAATCAATGTATTCGTAGATTAAGCGAGTGAAATTATGAATTACGTAAGCAATTAAACATTAAACCTCGTTGTCCTTGTAACGACGAAATCCATGTTTAATTAATTAGTTTCTAAATTCCGCCGAATGCGTAATAAGCTTCAGCTTGATCCTCGGCCAACATTGAAATTGATCGAGAGAAGAGCAGTCTCTCTCCATCTCTCCGATCTTGAGAAAGAAAGGAACATCATCGGACAACTGTCAATATAATGTCGCGTTTTCAGGAGTTACAGACGATTTAAGATTGTAATTTCGCAGACGAGAAGAGATATGCAGGAAATTGTCAATGTCTTTGTTCTATCGTCGCATAATACGCTTTGTCTCGCGTTGTTATGATGTGGTTGTGGATAGGACTATATAAACTTCTACCCAGATAATAAACGAATGGAGATAAACGATAGGAGAAGACGATGGCGCCGTTTAAGTGCGGCATAACTTAGATTGCTTACGTATACAGTCATGGTCCAGATTCCGAGCCTAATTTTCGACGAAACGAAAGAAGTTGCGCAAAGCGTCCGATTCTACGCACACAACTTTTTTCTCTCGCACGGAATGGCCAAGCGCTAATGCAACATTCAATGCAATAATACGTGAACACGCGCAAAGAGTAACTCGGAATTATGTTTTTTTTTTCAGGCAAAAAATTTATTAATTGCGCACGAAAGCTTTCTATTTTATTTTCATGTAAAATATTCAGCTGTACAATAACGTTCGATGATTGTGAACAATCGCGAGATTCCGAGAGAACCGGATTCAAGGCAATGCGAATTTTTTTCCGAGCTAAGGGCCGAAACGCGCGCGCGGCCCTGCAACGTCACACGCGAAATTGTCGCGAGTTTCTTGTGTATCTCCGACGCGCGACGGTCAGTGACGTCTGTTTTCTGCGTGCATGTCCCACCGTATGCTTCGTGGCGGTTTAACGCGACCTTGGCGAACGTACTTTGCGCGCATATCGTCTCGCGAACCTCGCAAACAAAACCAGTGGGGTTTCGCGCGAGTCATCGAGAATATTTTATATAATTGAGAGTATTTTTATACGGAGATACTCTCTGTGTGTGAGAGATAGAGTACATTTTATATACATTTATAAATTATCGTAGAGTTTCGAGATTCTCTCGCAGCGAGTTTTTCAATTACGCAAGCTTTTTGAAGGAAGTGTCTAGATTGTAATATGAAAATAATATGCAAGAGGAAGTGATTTGAATAGCTGATACAAATATGTTATTTTGTCTTAAGGTGAAGCAACATTTACATAATATGCAACATGCAAATCAATCGATAATGTCGATTTTTTTTCTCTCTGTGATTTCTCTCTCTTTTTCTTTTGTTGTACTTTTTCCTTTTTTTCTTTTAGTTTCTCGCAATATTTACGCGCGCACTTGTGCTTAAGAGAGAAAATAACATTCGCGGGGTGCAATCTGCAACTCTATCGGAGGGATTGTCGTGTTTGTTCGAACTGCGTTTCACGTCGTCCTCGTGTACAAAATAACGCACTTAATTTTCACCTTGTGAATCGATCGCAGAAACGGCACGAACGGAAATATGGCTTAATGTGCAGCTCCTTCTCGGACCGCCGAGGGAGAAAACGATATTTCTCCCTCTTTTCCCCTCCGCTCCCTCCCCTCTCTCTCATCCGCGCCCTTTTTAATAAAAATATTTTCCTCCTTCTCTTCTCGATCTCGGGCCCTTCCTCCACTTCGAGAGAACCTGACTGTCGTCTTTCTCTCTTCCTCTCTCTCCTCTTCTCTCTGTCTCTCTCCCTTTGCCCGTTCTCATCGACGCGCACCACGCTGTTAGGGTGAACACGATTCGGGGTCCCCCCGGCCTTCCTTATGGAGGCACTTAGTGTGAAGGTATTTGTCTATCGAAAACTAAACCCTCGTTACACTCGTGCACTAGGAAATCTGTCCCCTACGCGCGACATATCTACGCAACAACGAGAATCCCGATTTTTCTGCTGTAACGTACAATAGCAGTCCCCCGACACGATTTGTGGACGCGCGGAGGAAAAGTAGAAACTAATATCGCAAACGTGATCGATCATATATATATATGTTGTACGATGTATTTGCACGCGTTCGAGCACGTGTATTTGCGCGAAAAAAAAATCTCGTTACGAGTTGCAAGAGAATACAATGCAGTTTAATACGAGTATTTGTTTTTTTCGCTCATATGATCTGTACTTGTAAAATACTTATAAATCACGTAATCGACAGTAAACGTTAGATAACCGTTGATCACTGACGTAACTGAAATAAGTAAGTCTCAACAAAACGGTGTGTGTAATACACATTTAATTTCGTTACTCTCTTGAAAAAAGTGCGCGTCTATTTGCGCGATTGGGCGTTGTATCGCGATAAAGTTAGCGTTGCAACATCCTTGAACTAAATGCCGCCGGTTATTTCAACAACTCGATGTGGATTTCGACGATTTGTTTCAAATGCATAAAAAAAATCATTCACATGAGAAAACGGAGCTTTTGTCGTACAAAATGATCCCTTCTCCTCCTTCCAGCCACCCGCAACACTATTCTACCCATCTTCGATCCACACTCTGTGTACGTACACCCGCGCACGATTATTATTGCCGGGGGCGAGGGACGGAAGGGTGGATTTTGTTATGCAGTGTGTGCGCCACATAAATACAGCGTGTTGCAACGAGAAGCGATTGTAAAATAATCGTACAACTCTGTGTTTTAACAAACGCGATCCGGTCTCCGGTAATCAATCGGCTACATTGTAGTTATGAAGTTACCTTTGATACACTCTGTATATACACGTGCATATACACTGTGCAGGTTCTCCCTCTCTCCGATATTTTATCTATCTCTACCTCTTTGTCTCTCTTCCTCTCTTCGTGGTCGGTACTCGCGAGTTGCTGCCTCGGGGCGAGGGATAAGAGTGCGTCAGTGCTGTACGTATTTGCGCCACCTCCCCGGTGCCAATATCCCAGTGCGGAAAATTCAAAAGCTTTTCGAGTACAATTTCAGATCGAACAGTAGCAATAAAATAGAACATGTTTTTAACTCGGGCGAAAAAACGCTCGGGCGAAAACCAAATCGCAATTTATTTTTTTAAAGACATTTCGGACTGACGCAACTAGTTTCAACTGTTTACCGCGCTTGTTCATTTCACGTTTGTGAAACATGGATTTTACAGAAATATTAAATATTTTTTTCCAAACATCCACAAATTGTTATTTTTACACATTGTTAAAAACATCAAAGAACATTTGTGTGCTGCAAGAGTGAGATTTGAAACTTATATTTGTTTCGAATGGATATATGCGGTTATTACGCTCTTCACTTGAAATTATTACATCGAAGGCATCTTGCTCCGCACCTGCGCCGCGATCCCGCGGAGCGGGGACGGCGAGGACGACAACGACGGCGGTGGCGGCGGCGGTGGCGGCGGCAGCGACCGCGACGGCGTAGAGGAAGGCAACGAGGAGGCACCGCCGCCAGTAGCTCCCAGACAGTGACTCCGCGCGTAACATAATATGTAACCGGTGGGCGAACTTGCACGCTTCCGTGTGTTATGTCATCGATGACAATTCTCCAGAACGCGATACAAATCCGAAATCGAATAAGACCCGGGGGTGGGCAAAATCGAAAATAAGTGACAAGAGCGAGAGTGTTCGTCGTTGTGCACGGCAGCGAGGGGGTGGAATTGCGAACGTTGCGCGGTTTGTCGCGAGCATTTTTGTGCGTTGCCGATTTTTCCCGTGTAGGCGTAATATTTAATTTTTTTTTCTTTGCGGTTTTCGTTCTCTTATACGTTTCTTCACGCGTGTAGGTAAAACACCAGTTGTAGAGCGAAAGAGCACGAGAAACTCGCGAGAGAACTCGTCGTCGGTGACGGCCTTGATCGGACGAGCGCGAGATACTCAGCGCTACCAGTGGTCGCAAGCTCGAGCTAGTCGAGGATGCCGCAAGCTCGACGCGAATCGACGCGCCGCGGCGACGAGTCCCGATGAAGATCGACGCTTGTGGCCGTCGTGCACCGGCGTGCGCCGCGCTGCAGCAGCGTGCTGTCACGGTTCGATAGCTGGATGAACGCCGGCGACCTCGGCGTCAGCGACGTTGACTCGGCGCGACCGAGTCTGGGATCGTGTGAGCGAGCGAGCGAGCGTACGAACGAACGAACGAACGAA
Source organism: Pseudomyrmex cubaensis (assembly GCA_014825685.1). NCBI lineage: Eukaryota > Metazoa > Arthropoda > Insecta > Hymenoptera > Formicidae > Pseudomyrmex > Pseudomyrmex cubaensis. Next base: position 83,918 of record QVOA01011315.1, on the reverse strand, counting down.
CGAACGAACGAGCGGTGGATGTCGACGAACTCGGCGGCGAGGTACTCGGCCGCGGCCCGCAGTGACGGGACGATAACGAAAGGCGGTGATTACGATTGTGCGACAGAACACGGACAGTGGTGGTCCCCCCGAATGAAACACGGAAGCTCCGGGGTCGACAATGGCGAGATGGCCTTGAGATCGATCGCGCGTTAAGTTCGGTGAACGACCAGCGACCGGGAGAGTTTGGCTTGGCGCGAATCGAGCGTCCGCGCGCGCGATCCACCTATAAGTAGTGACTTTGTGACGCTACCGGGTGTCTACGATGCACGGAGCGGTAACCGGGTCCACGACGCGTCGCGACAACGTCAAAGAGTTACGCCGCTGGCACGTACGGAATCGCGAACGAAAATATGTGAATCACGAGACTAAATCGCACACGTAGACGAAGCTGCGCGTGTTTTAAGAAACACTGTATATCGCGTTACACGGTGGTTGCGATAATTCGGGAGTCGTATAATTCGTCGATCAATTGTCAACAATTCGAAAGACCGGAAGCGATCCCGTCGAACGTGAGGGACAGGAGTAATCACCGTTCGTTGAATGGAGTGATGAGCGGGGCCCCTGCGCGGGGCACAGTGCCCCGTCGTCAAAGACGCCATCATCATCATCATCATCATCACCACAACCATCATCATCATTTGAAACGTCAGAAGCGCGTACGCGAAGAGACGCCACGGGATTCGACGCTCGACGAGTCGGAAGAGAAACGGCCGAAGGTCAACCCGATCTTCCTGTGGGCGTCGCAGCGCGAGCAGAGGATCATCGAGGTGAGATGCGAGGACTACGATAAGCGGAATCGCATTAAGCTCACCAAGACCGCGCAAGGATGGCGCTCGATACCACGCACCACGTCCAATGTGTACACGGTCGCTTGCAAGAAGACGTCGAGCCTGGCCGAGTCGGCCTCGCCGACCCCGTCGGTTTCGTCAAACGACGAAAAGGAGAATGGCGAGCGACATCAGGAGATCGCGACGCCGAACGCCACGGCGAACTCCCTTCGACGCAATCTGCGAAGATATACGGCGAACGGCGCGACGAACGGTTTGCTTACTGGCGACGACGCAGGCAAAAAGAGACGTTACAATAAAGAGCCGAAGGATATCCGACGTGGATATTCCTACCCTCTCGGAGCTCGCGACGATTCCAACTGGAACTCGGACGGTCAGGCCTGTCCTTCCGACGGTAATAATGATAACGAAAACGAGCGGCGGAAAGACGGCGATAAAGACAGCGAGCAGAAAAGCGTAGAGATTCGTCAGTCCAGCCTGAAGATCAAGATCAAGCTGAACGGTCGGAGCAATCTCGAGAGACTGCAGAAGGACAAGCTGTTCCAGCCCCGCGTCGTGCTGGAACAACTGCATCTCTCGCAATTTCCTGAGAGCATGCATCAAAATATTATTCGCCGCATGAGAAATAAAGATGCGGCGGTGAAAGAGACGGAACGGATAGAGAGAGATGACGAGCGACACGAAGAAGAAGACGCCGTCGACGAGCCCGAGGAGAACGAAGAGGAAGAAGAGGAAGAGGTAGAGGAGGAGGAAGACGAGGAAGACGAGGAGGAAGACGAGGAGGAGGAGGAGGAGGAAGAGCAAGAGAGCGAGAAACCTACTTGCCGGGTGAACAAGGCGGGCATTCAGGATATATTGAACATGATAGATGCCACGGCCTCGCCCGTTCTCGCCACCGACACTCCCAACGCTGATCTGCCGGTCGATTCCACCAAGACGTACGAGATTCTAGACGAAAAACAATTCGTCGAGAAAAACATCGTTGAAGAAAGAATCGACGACGCGAAGGATCAATTGAGCGAGTCGGTGTGTAGTTACCAGACCGAGACCGTTGATCGAGACGGCGAGATCGACGACAAGCTGGAGGTGCACGAGGAGAAGATATTGGAAGAAGATTGTCTGGGCGACATTCAGGGAGATAAAAATGTCGACGAACAGAACAAACTCATGCTTCTCTCGATGAAAAATAATTCCGAGATGACGCTGGAATCCTGCAAGGTTGCCGAGGCCGATGGCGGCTTCGTCAATCTACCGAGGAACAAATCAAACTCTCTGGTTACCTTTCAAACGCCGCTGGAAGTCGAAGATGAAGTTGAGGAAGAGGAAGTCGAAGAAGAAGCCGAAGACGAGATCGAGGAAGAAGCGCAGAACGAGCCCGTGCTCAAGGTCGATTACAAAGTCGACAGTTCGAAGATCCTTGACGCCCTGAGAAACACGCCGGGGCTCTCGGTGTCCGTGACGAGAACTCACACGCCGGAGCACAACAAGTCTCAAATCGTATCGCCCAGACCACCCTCGAAAGCGTCCTCGTCGAGCAGATCGCCGGACTCGCAGGCGGAATGCGTGGAGAAGTTGCTGAAGAACAGCAACGAATTCGTCGACAATCGCGGACGCACGAATTCGCCGCGCAGCCTGCCCGGTCTGTCGATCATTATACCGAGCTTCCGCTACAAAAGTACCCCGGGCCAGATGACGACGACCTCGCCGACGAACGCGAAGCGTCGCGTCGAGTCGCCCGAGAGCACCGTCAGCTTTCACAAGGCCGACACGTATCCGGAGGAGATCAAGCTCGTCAAGTATCCGCACGAGGACGACAAGATGAGAGAAGAAGACGAGGACGACTGCGACTCGCAGGTGCTTGAGGATCTCAGACAGAAGAGAGCGGACTCGCCGATTTACGACAGCATAGACGTGGAATATTACAATAAATCCACAACGGGTCTCGGGAGCGGCCGAGAAGATAATAAAACGTCGGCGGAGAACGCGAAGACCGATTCCCTGTGGACCGGCAGGAACAGCGAGGCGCAAGCCAAGTGTAAATATCAGCACTTCGACGAGCAGATTCTGGAGGAGCTGCGGTCCCGCGGCACCGTGGTCTCGCCCCAGCCCAGCGGGATCCCGTGTTCCCCCGCCTCCAGGAGACCGTCGTCGACGTATCTCGAGAGGCTGCTCCCGAGCCCGCCGTGTTCCGTGTCCTGCTCGGAGGACACGAACGAGCTGACGCTGAGAAGCATCCTGGCATCGTCCGGCAGCGTGGAGCCGCAGGACCACGAGAAATCCAAGGAGGGAGCGGCGATTCGGTCCGATCCGAGTATCGATCCGCGCGCGGTATATCCGAGCGTCGAGAGAAACGCGAGGAATCCCAGCAGTCAGCGGAACTTCCAGGATCGCCTGAGTGTACACAATCAGGAAGTGAGAAATCCCGGCAGACCGATGTCCAGCGGCGACATCCACAGCACCCTCTACACAATGGCGGACCGCATCGCGCCCAAGAGACCGATGTCCGCCGAGTGGCAGTCGACCGGACGTCAGAGAAATCAAATCAACTATTACCAGAAAGTCGTCGGCAGGACGAAACACTACCACGCCGATAACAATCATGACCAGGACCAGGTTACGGTCGCCGCGTCGAGTAGCACGGAGAAACTCCTGGATCCGGCGAGTCAGCTTCGCGAGTTGGTCGAGACGGTCGGCCATTTAATTCCCGATCCACTTCTGGTTCCTCGCAGTTACTTGCCGGCGCTGGCCGCGGCGCCGGCGATCGAAATTCCCAAGCTGTTGGTCAGCAGACCCGAGCTGAGACTGCCCGAAGCCCTCAACAGGCCCGAGTTGCTGCAGGATCCCGATCTGCTTGTGATATCGCTGGCGCATCTGCAGCACGTGCTGGATCACGGCGAGGGTCCGGTCTCCAGGTCGCACGTACCGGTACAGCAACAGCCGAGGGCTGTTGTCGTTAACGGCAACAAAGGACTGTCCGGTCACGCGAACAACAACGTGAGATACGGCACCACCGTCGCGAACGGCAGACCGAAACTCAGCTGCAAACCGATCGGCATGCTGATGCCGACGCAGCCGATAGATCTGTCGAACAGCGGGCGATCGTCACGATTCAACCCCTATCCACCTCTGCTGAGGGTGCGCAGTGGTTTGCTTAAACAGGAGCCGGAAGTGAGCTCCACCGCGAGCTCACCGGACGAGTCACATCTATGGCATCCGTTATTCGGCAGGTAATTTTTTTTTTTTTTTTTTTTTTTTTTTTTTTTGAAGTTTTTCTTGATTTTCTACGCGTAACAATTTCAAAACAAATGAAAACATAACAACGTCCGCTCGAGACGTAAACACGTAGAGAAATTGCAAAAACATTAAGTTTTGCTTGAGAAAAAAATTCAATTCACACAAAATTGATTTTGTAGGAGAGAATGTGTGTTCGAATTGATGCAATTTGTCGGCGAATTGAGTTACGTGGCATTTGAGATAATAAACAACAACTCAATTAGATGAGAATTTAATGCTTCGTTGTGCGGTTCCGCCTTGTAAAATCAAGAGAGGGGAGGGGGAGATGGCGTTTGCTAATTGCTCCCGAATTAAACGCAACTTCAACATTTTCGAAGCGGATAATACAATTAGCGAAGAAAATGCTCGCGAATTTAACAAACAACAATTCTTCTCGCACGCGTCGCATCAACCGGACATATTGAAACGGACGGGATAATAAAGCGCGCGCGAACGCGCGTCGAAACGGACATATTGCTCGCGCGCGAAACGGACATAACGACAATTTATTATCAAAGCTCTCTCTCTCTCGTTCAATATTAGCCGCCTTAAATAAACAAATTGTACAAACCGCTCTCTCTCGCATACATTTAATAGAATATATTAAGCTTGTCTAGAACGTTAATACGTCCGATGAAACTCGGCGGTGCGAGCAACACGTCGGATATATTTAGAGAAAAAAAAAAAAAAAAAAAAAAAACCACGAACAAAGAGTGGCATCGATGTTTCACTTACTCGCACGTAAATGGGTCGGTACCTAATAACGATCATGAGCAACCAAGTGCACGAAAACAATATCGCCAACCCTCGCGCGCACGCAGTCACGAAGGTGTCCGGTAAAGCGACAACGCGCGCGCGACGATGACGACGACGACGGCGACGGCGACGACGACGAAATGACGACGCTAAAAGAAACGAATATATGTTCAAGTGGCGCGTAGCTTCGTTTATTTAAACAGACGAGAGACGCGCGCAGACAGGAAGTACATTTTGATCCCTTTCGTGTCTGCTATTAACACGGCGACGATATGCTTCGGGACGCATGCAAATGCACCTCTCCCTTTCTCTCCTGTATTTATTCCTCGCACATTCCGCGCAACACAAACGCGCGCTTCGTCCTTGTCGTAGAATAATTAAATTTTCTACCATTTATATTATGTATTATATATGTATATCAATCTGTCTCTTTGCGCTTTCGACTCTCTCTCTCTCTCTCTCTTCCTCTCTCTCTCTCTCTCTCTCTCTCTTGTGAGAGATTGGTCATGTCACGACGCTTTATGCATGCGAATTGCAAACAAAGAGAGACGCGATTTCGTTTGACAGTTCGAATCGACGACCCGCGACGGTGACACACGGCGACTGTGCCGTCAGTCAGACGCGAAGGGGGTTCATTTGCATCTTAATAACCGACGTGCCGGTTGTACGTTCTCGCGCGCGAGCGAGAGCTTGTCACTCGGTTTATAACGAGCTGATCGTCGCGCACGTATATACACCGGCATCACTAAATATTTAAATTAGATCGAACGACGTGAGACGGTAGGCGCCTTAGGTTCGCCCTCCTACGTCGATGGCGGCATAGGTCGCGGACGAGGCGTAAGCCCGCCGCGCTTCCTCCGCGAGGTGTCGAGAGGATTGATGACCGTCGTTAGGCGTAATTGGAACAAAACAAATAGCTGTAAAAAGAACCCGCAGTTACTATGGAAATATTCAAAATCAATTCCGACACCGGATCGACATTGTATTTTATCGTTTCTTCTCGTCCATATATCAGGAGCGATTGATAAGTATCCGAAACGACGCGTAGAAATAGCAACAGTGGTATCACATTGCTGTTGACAAGTTTTTCATCAAAAGAACAAATGTCAAACTCTGGCTTGTTATCGCACGTAGTGTTTGTGCGACAGTTTCGCCAAAGTAAATCTCTCAGTGAGTTTCGACAATGCTCGCACCATTGTCAAAATTCATGAGTTGAGCTTCACGAATTGTTGCCTGATCCGCGCGATTCGTCAGATACAACGCCGATTGCGCAATTTCCATTTATTTATGAATCTTTAGAAATTTCAAACAACAACAATCGAAGTCGCCGTGAACGGCTGTACTTTGCCCGGTTGTCACACTTGAATACTATGTGCGATAACGAGCCAACGACGTTCGTCGTTTGTTCTTCTATGCGTCATTTTGGATACTTATTAATCGCTCCACGTACATGCACTAGAACGTTGGAACAAAAAAGACGAGAGATACGATGTCATTTCGATCGATCGAAATCGATTCCGAACAGTTTCATAATAAGTATTCAGAATAGCTATTATTGAACTATTTTAGAATTGATTCCGTTCCCGGAAAATAACACAGTTTTCTGTCACTTTTATTTCTTTTAATGCGCAGTAATGTCGTTTCGCGCACAATCGAAACGAATTGATTCCCAACAGTTTTGTACCCGAGAGAGTCATGACGCGAAAATCGAATTTCCTAAATCAAATTACGAAAGTTTTTTCGACACGAGAGTGACACATCGTTATAACTCGTTTTTTTTTACACCAACTTTCGTATTCCGTCCATATCGAAGTTTCACGTTCCTCTGTCTCGTCGTTCAGGACGCGGTTAGATTAGAATTCTCGATAGATATCGCACATGGTCGAAAGTTTTTTTTGGCAGTGCCTTTCCCGCCGCTTCGGGATCAAAGTGCGAATTTGCGAGTGAGATAAGCGCTCGCGTGTTACGTTCGGAAAATTACGTTCAGACTCTCGATGTATCGAGCGACGCGACACACGTTCGCTAATTGGCGATCTCGGAGACGTCTCTCTAATAAGGACCGTCTGCACGATCGGGCTGCATTTGCACATCGCGAAACTGGGTTGTGCGGCGGTATCGCTTCTCGTCCTACGGTTTATGGTCTACGCTTTAGTAGCCTACGCCAGAGCTCGCTACGTCGCTGCACGATCGGGCAACGACAACGACGAGCGGCGCGAGACGCGCGCGCGGTTGCGCAAACCCGCATATTTAGGATTCATAGGCACTCGGGTATAGATCCGAAGGACCGATAACCCACGGCTCCGTGGATAGAAAGGATAAGGTTATCCGACGCTATGCTAATTCTCCTCGCCGATCGCGCGGAGGGAGGAAAACGCGTCGTTTACCCCACGCGCGCGCGCACGAAGGATCGCATCATTTATTATGTTAGAGGACCGTGCGCTTGACATGCTTGGAAGCTGCTTCGATAAATTAGCCTTGAACCGAGATTTGATTAGACGAAGACCGGCAGCTCTTCAGAATGTCGCTCGTTCTTCAAACGGAGCGATTTTCTAATTCTAGACGGTACAGTAACAAATTCTCTCTTGCTTCTTCGAAGAGAAAAAAATACATGTGCAATGTAAGCAGATTTTTGCGATATCACGTGCAAGTCGTATTCTTCCAGTCAACGGAAAGCCAAATGTCAAAGTAATAATGCGGCTCTTGTGTTTTTGCAATAGCGCTGTTAACTTCGAATGGATGTTTTCATGTAAAAAGAAAAAAATATGATTGCTTTCGCCGCAGCATGATGATGCGAGCAGACGATAAAAAAACTGATTGTTTCTTCTGAGCAATATGATATATTATATACATATTATATATATGTGTGTGTGTGTGTGTGTGTGTGTGTGTGTGTGTGTGTGTGTGTGTGTGTGTGTGTGTGTGTGCGCGCGCGCGCACGGAAAAAATAGAGTTGCTTTAATTGAAGTCTACGTCACAGATTGCTATAAAAATAAATAATTTATTCAATTGCACGTATGATTAATATCTATAGATTCTTAGAGCAATTATCTGTTTTGTGTTGATTAAACTTCATTTTTTTTTCTGTGTATATATACACGAGTAAATGTATGTGATATACATATATATGTATACATACATATACGTCTCGACGGAAATAGAAATGCGAAATATCTGATGTACATGTACGTGCTAGCGTTGAGCGCGCTCCGTATAATCCGAAAATTCTATTCCGTCGTTGATGATGTATCCGCGCAATAGATAGCTAGATAGTCCACGTGCGAATAGATCAAGGATACAGCTTTTTTATTCCGAATCCCCGGGAGATCGGGGAAGAGAGAAACGCGCGTGATACAGGTGAATTTTTCATTTTTCTTTTTTTTTTCTTTTTTTTTTCATCAAGATAGATACGCCCTTGATAATACACGGCGTTAATTCTTAAATAACCCGAATGGTCCGATCTAAAAATACACGCTCGACCTGAATATTTGAAATTAAAGGGAGATCACAATTTGCGATATCTCACATTCGAACGTGGTTTAACTGAGTTTCAAAATATACACACATCTAGTAATACCGTTTGATCTTCTCCCGGCATTGCCGAATATAGCGCAACGCGAACCGATCAACAAGGATTTCGCGATTCACGTTTGACAAAGCTTGTTTGTATAAAGCTCATGAAAATGATTATCGATTCCCCCAGAGAAAAGGGTGTTTCCGTAGAGACATGCACCACCCTCCAGTAAAGTACTAAAGCTTTTTTTGTTTTGGTTTGTTTTACTTTATTACATCGGCAATTACTCAACGGACACGTGTTAACAATATTCGCGTATTTTCTCGAACAAAAAAGAAGGTGTCCCAAAATGAGTTTTCGTATTTAACACGCGACGTTTGATCGCGAGACGTATGCGATGTAAACGCGGAGCGGCGGCTCGCGATATTCACCTAACGTGTGTATACATACAATGAACGGCCTCGAGGCATGTGTAACCCCGAACGCCCTTTCGCTACAGCAGCGCAGCACTTGTGTAAATAGCATTTGGATGCTACTCTCCGCCGAGCGGACAGGACGGCTTTAATGAGAGGGAGAGGCATTAGAAGAGGGCTCTCGTCGTCGCCCTCTCTCTTTCTCTTTCTCTCTCCCTTTCTCTCGTGTCGTAGTGTGACGTCGACACGAACGTTTCATCGATCGTACACGTAGAGAGAGGCACAGAGAATTCGAAAGCGCGGGAGGGAAGCGGCGGGGTAGGGTGAGGGTAGTATGGCTGGTGCCGGACAGGAAGCAAAAATCTCTGTGGGGTTTAACCCTCTCGCAGGAAACCAAGAGGAGAACATAGAGATAGAAAAAGAGATAGAGAGAGAAACGGACATATCAAATTTATTTTTTTGAAATAACGCGAATTCATCGACAAGATCTATCCCCGAGAGGATCTTGTCACTGATATCTCTGTGTCTCCGATTCTTCTTGGTTTTGGGGATTGATTGTGAATCTCCCCCGTTCCGTCGAATACTCTCATCACTGTTCGCACTTTTATCTCACTTTTATCTCACTTGTAAAAAAAAAGAAACGCACGCGCGTGTGCGGACAAAGCAAAAAGACGACATTCTTGCGCTCACAAAAGCGTTGCTCGCAATAGTTTTACGTATGTAAGTTTTTTCTCTCCTCAATGACAAAGCCTGTGCGTTGGTTTTTGTTTTACGACACATTCGCAAATTATTGATAGGCAAGTAACGAATAAAGCAATTGTGAAAATGTCAAATAATATCGCGCGAAAGATTTTCACCACGAAATAGAGACTCTTCGATCAAGCGAATGCTCGCACTCGCAGTGTACTGGCTTGAATTCCGACATACTGCGGTGCGTATTATTTATTATATAGTGCACGTTACGTGTACTATATAATAGAGCAAAATGCGCAATTACGCATAGATACGTACATATGTGCGCTTCGCGGAATGCAGCCATTTTCACTGGAGTTTCACGAAATGCACACAATCGACCTCCCTGAGATACGATTAAATTCCAATTTGCTGCCAGACTTCAAAGCGCATTTATATGTCTGCCTCATAATCAGTGAACTATTCTGTACTCACTACACTGGAATGCTCATTGTTTGGAAAACATGACTACATGGCTAATTGAGAAATAAGAATTATTATTTCTTTCTCTCCCTTTCTCTCTCTCTCTCTTTCTCTCTATGGTGAAGTTTGATTGGTCAACGTTTCTCACATGTTTCTTTTGTTTCTTAATGATAAATGCAGAAAAAGTTTTTCTATCTTACTCTTCTGTGCGTCTTCGTCAGTCGTTTCTTTTTTTCTCAACGTTATTTTTCTTAGCTAAGTAAACATTTTAATATAACATTGAGTTCGCTGGCTCCGATACGATAAAGCGCTATTGAAAATTACACTTGAACTTATAAAGAAGAAAAAATAATAATATGTCACACGGAAAACAACTATCACCCGAGTGAAAAACGCACAAATTAAGTTACGTAATATATTTTTCTATTATACTCGCATGACGATGCCTCTTGCATAATTCTCTTACGTAATCGCGTATTATTGCTTCATTAAAAACAAAAAAAAAAAAAAAAAAGAAGAAGAGACAGCAAAAACTAAACATTACATTTCTGCATGTCCATCGTTTCGATTGATATTCTTCTCGTACATCTTCTTTATAAATCAACAAGATATGACATTTATATTCGTTGATAAGACATTGTGCGCGTGTCGTAAGAAGCGTACGTTCGCCGCCACGCAAGTCACGGGTAGTCAAGTAATAATTACAAAAAAAAAAAAAAAAAAAAATTGCTGCTTCTTACGTCGATGATGTAATAATTATTAATCAGTCACCGAAAGACAGGGACGATCTCGCACACCATAATTCTTTCTTTCAGTTAATTAACACTGCCTCGGCAATTAATTAATGCGGGTGGATGCAACAAACCATAAACAAACCTAACAAGCATGATCACATGTTGATAGTTGTAATTTCGTAATAATTGCGGAATGAGTTCACATCAAAATCGTACAAGGAAACAATGAGAGGCATGTAACAAATCGATTTCAATTATTCATATTTGGCGAACTAACATCGCGTGCAAACTTATAGATGTGTTGGCGTTTTTTTTATTCCTTTGCGTTTATTTGCCGAAACAGTTCGCACGGCAAACTTGGATTCACAAATGTTTCAATAAGACCGGAATTAATCGGACCCGCGTACTCACAGTTCTAACTGCGATAATCGTCGACATATACTTCTCGCGAAGTGTTGCGCACTCACGAACCCGATTTCATCCTACTCTCCGCGATGGAATCCGAGGAGATCTCCCGCCATAGAATTGGATCGGCACAGGGACGTAGCCAACGATGATTCGAGAGGATCCCAGGGTCGGCGCGATTTACGAGACGTCCGGCCGGGATCGGTCGATGCTCGCCGGCCCTGAAGACTCACCTCGCCCACGTCCACGCCCACGTTCCCGCCGCCAGGGGAGAGGAAGAAAACACGCGGGAAAGGGAGATCGGGGGAAGATTGGGAAACAGACGGAGAACTGACCAAGAAGGAGCGAAGTTAAGAGAGAAAGAAAGAGAGAGAGAGAGACGAAGAGAACGGCCGAAAGTCAGAAAAAAAACAGCGGGCGAACACGAAGTGCAGCTCTTCACTTCTGTGTCTCTCTCTCTCTCTCTCTCTCTCTTTATTCTTCGTTCTTTTGATCTTGATTAGTCTCAATCCTTTTCTATCTTTCTCTTCTTTCTCTTTTTCTCTCTCTTACTCTTCCTCTGTTCTTGTCTCTTCTTTTTCCCTCTTCCTTCCGCCTTTCCTATTTCTGTAATCGTCATCGCGTCACACTTTCTCTCCAGTTCGGCTTCCTCTATCTATTTCTCTTTGCCTCGCTCTCTCTAACTGTAATTTCTTCATGTCATTCGCAACCCGGACTCTGTCCGAGTTTGCGGTGTCTCTTATAAAGTCGCCTACAATCGGTGACGAGCATCACGACACAGTGATCGAGCCAGACACTGAGGGTCATTGGTCCCCTGGGACTGCCACAGACAGAGAGAAAGAGAGACCTCTCTCTATCTCCTTCCGTCTCTGCGTCTCTCTCCCCGCCAATACCGACATGTATAGGTATATCGCTCGCCGATGTGAACGCCCCTTTAAAAGCGGATCGATGGATATCACTAGGAAGCGCGCACACACAGCAATCCGTCTCGTCCGTACAGAAGGGTGATGGTATCAAAATTTGACGTACCGATTGGGATTTTGGGCGATTTTAAAATTTATTCATGAAAAGCCTCGAATAAAAAAAAGAGCAAAACTGATTCGCAAAACACTTATAATTTAAAAAAAGTAGATTGTTTGAACAAAAGCAAGCAGGAGACGACACACGGTCAAACATTTTTTATGTGACACCGTGTCCAAAAATATCAGTTGGATAAATCGCAAAAATGTTGTTAGAGAATGCATCTCTCTGCGATGTGTTTTTCTTTTATTTATCAGAAATGTTTTTAGAAATGTCTCTAGACAAAATATATCAATAAGAACTGACGCAGTTGTTTTGACGTGAACTTCGCGCAGCGTAAACTTTATCAACAATTTAAAATCGCATGCGCTCTGCGTATACATCGCGACCGACATATATGTATATCGCGCGGGTCTCTTATTAGCAGATCAGCCTATCATTTCTAAAGCGATGCGATTTTATAGCCTCCAAGAGTGCCTTTGTAGATTCTTTCCGATCGAACCGTTTGTATTACATACGCGAGCCGAACAACTCGACTTACGACTACTACTCGCAGGAAGTGGAATTGCAACGAGCGCTTGCAAGAGTCGGTAACTTCGGGGAAAAAAGTTGTTCGCGAAGTTCCGTCAACTCGTTTCCGTTCAACTGGACGCGAAACTGAGAGAGAACTCGAGAGGTAAACGACGATCGTCGTCGGACGGCGCATTACAACAATCTAAATTCGTTCGGTCGGGAGAAATCGGGAATTCTAAACCGTCGGTCGCGGTATATATTGCATATTTGTCGGAAGCAAATAGGATAAGTGGCTCAAAGTTAGATCAAGCAGACGAAGTAGAAATTTATGCAGAAGAGAACGCAAAAATCGATCGGTGCGATGCCGCGGCGCTCTTTGCTTACCCGGTCAACGGTCTCTCTCTTTCTCTCTTACTCACTGAAAGAGTTCGAGAGTACACCAATGTGTTCTATCCAATAACGGTGTCCGCACTCGACCGTCTCTGCTCATAACGATATTTTCCTGCTTAAGCGCCCAAGGGTACCTGTCTACTTCTGACTCTTATACGCCAGACAGGATGTCGTGTATATTTAAATTCTCATCGGAATCAGTCAATCGCAAAGCGTATGATAAATAATTAAAAAAAAAAAAATAGAAAACATCGGAGACAGATACTTCTATTGTCGTACATCTCTTTCTTTTTTCTTTCTCTTTCCTTCTCTTTCTCTATCTCTCCCTCTCACTCTCTGTCTCTCTCGACACCCGTCCCCAGGGTGACGCTTAACGGTACACGGCCTTGAAGTATTTATGCAACCGAGGGAGACAAAGCGGAACGACACAACACACGCACCACGTGCGGTGCGGGGGAGGGAGGGGTATTGCTCATGGATCCGTAGAGACTTTCGTACTTCATTAGCAGTCTCGCGGATCGATGTTACTCTCCTCGCAAACAATGGCCCCGTGCTCTTCGTGCTCACGTGGCGCTAAATGCGTCTCTGATATATCGAGCGTGCGTGTTTCGAAAGAGCGAAGATCGCGAACACGCGAAAAACCGGGTGTGCGCAATTAAACGCCGAAAATTAGTCGCAATAAAACGCGCGACAGGAAAAAAAAAAAGAACGCATCTCGGTTCCGATCAAATCTCGATTAGCTCCGGTAAATGCGAAATAATTGCGGAGAGAATTACAGCGAGAAATTCACGTCAACCGTTCTCTTTGCACTCACATCACGCGTTCGCAGACTTACATATTTGGCTGCCGGCATATATAGTCGAGTTACAAATCCGTTCGGGTTACGCATTTATGCGCGAGCGCATTTTGCTCGTGACATTCGCGCGTACGAGCGTGTAAGAGATCTGTTTTTAGAGATTTTAATTTCGCCACGGAGCGGGTCAACTGGTGGCATCTTTCGCGGATCGATGTTCTATATATAGCCGGCTCGAAGTGTGTGATGTCTGTATAAGTGCTAGATGATAGCTATTTTGGCCCCACCTGGACGGCACCTGTAAATTTCAACTAATCGCATCGATACTGACGTTCTGTCGCCAGTCTAGTTATTGAGAGAATACCGCGACTTTCCGAGAGCAATTGTTCTCACTTAGGACAAGGCTAATAACGGACGACACAAGGGTTAATAACGTTGAACAATTCGAACTAACATGCTTGCTATTCGAACGATAGTACAATTTGCTGGTTACAAGAGTAGCTCGATGTCACGTGGTCTTTTTCTCGGTGATCAAAAGTTATTCTACAAAGAACTCTGTCATATAAAATGTTTCTGACAACGGGTAAAGAGTAGCCTGTTGTGCACACGCGTAAACTCTCACGAACTCTCTTCAACCTCGAAAAAGAAAAACGGACATAACATTGTATGTGTGTAGCTCGCCGCACACTTTTTTCTTTTTTACTTCGACGGCGACGACGACGCCAGCGTCGTCGTCGTCGTCGTCGTCGTCATTGCGTCAACCGTCGCCGCGCGATGTCGGAGACGCGACGATCGATGATAGTAAAAGAAATGCAACGAACCCGAGGAGGGATTTTAAAGCGGTGGAGGGACATTTTAAGACACGACGAGCTTGATGATTGCGCGGCGGACGATCGTGTTTTATTAGAGAAAAAAAAAGTATACCGCCTGTATGTAAAGTCGAAGGGGGATCGCGGCGCACTCGTCCCTCATGAAAAATAACATGCGCTTAATGCAAGAAAAAGGCATTTTACGTAGAAAAAAAAGCGAGACGCAGTCCGGACGGCGATAAAGCCTTTACAATGAGCGTATTTTTTTCGCACAACTTTTTTTCAGAAACAACCGATTTTTCGAAGTGCACACACACACATTGATTTAAAAGTGCTTTTTTCACATTTGAATAATTAATTCGATTCGTTCGAAGGAATCGATTAACGTTCGCGTTTGGTTTAAGGAATTGCTCAAGTGATAACTGAAAAATACAATGCAAATAAAGGGTGGCCGGACGTGCACGTGTCGACCGAACGTAGCCACGTGGCGTTTCTTACGTCGCGCATTCACCCCTCGCATCAAGATTCGCCCGGCCATTCCGGCACCACCATAGTTATGCTTCCATCCGTCCTTGCCGTCAAATCAATGTGTGTTACATATGTGTGTGCGTTTGTGCGTTGTTGATGCGTGGGCGGCTCTGTAGAAGGATGGGTTCACCTCGACCAGCAATGACGTGGTTGTAGTAGAATAGAGATAGGCAGAGAGAAAGAAAGAGAGCACTCAGGGAAAAGGGTAAATACAAATGACAGGGAAAAAGGCAGAGAAACACAGCGCGATAAAGGGCAGAAAGAGAGAGAGAGAGAGAGAGAGAGAGAGAGAGAGGGAAAAACGGAGAAAGACAGAGACGGAAAAGCATGTAATCTGCGCACGTGCGGACCGAGAGAGCACCTCGATCGATCGTGCTCGTCGTTGCAAAGAGTCGTTACAAGCTGAGTACCGGTAGTGTCGCTGCTGGTACTAGGATCATGAAAACCAGCAACGCCGGTATACATACTCGACATACACTCGAGTACGCGAAATGAAAGAGAATGGCGCGCGTCTTTGTAACACGAGGCTTCTTCGTCCCCGAAGTGTATCGCGTAGCCTCGCGAACTTGACTCCCAAGTTTTGAGAACTACAATCAAGTATTCGCAAAAGACATTTCATATAGAGCACTTCGCTTGCCGCTCGTAATATCGATAAACCAAAAAAAAAAAAATAATTTTAACAATAAATGAAACTATTAAAAATTCGTCAGCGTCTAATTTTAAGATTAAAAACAAATTTACTCTTGTATTTTCTCAGACAATCCAATCTTTTTCTTATTCAAGTCGAATTTATTACGATCGAATTGTTTCATGCGTGTAATTGCATTCGCAATTGTAGTTTCGTGCCGTGTTCGAGAGGTTTCGCTTTAAATTCAATACACTTACACTGCGCCCATATTGAAGAATTCACCGAGAACTTTCCGAGTCAAACGATAACCCTAAATCAATATTATACACATTGACCGGGTGTATAAAAATAATTCCTTCATTTCGTAACGCCCCTGTTGATGTTTTATCAACGCGTAAAGGTTTGACTCGATTTATTATAAACTAAGCGAGCGAATGCTATAAAGTTTAGACAACACTAATACGCGTTCTTTTTTTGAAGCGACCCACATTTTATCGTGCACAGTTGAACGGTAGTTTAGCTGGAAAGACGCGATCAGTGACACGAGAAAAAGTACTCAGCTTATCAACGGTTGGCCTCAATAAGCACCTAACCTTAATATATTAATCGAAAATAATTTAGAAACACAACAAGAGAGAGTTTGACGTTTGAACAATAATCGACTCGTGGTTTTTCTAAACTGCACTTCTAACTTGCGCTGCAAAGACCGACGAATTGCATTTATTTAAACTGTAACGCAATATAAGCGATATATTACTGAAACGTAAGATAATCGTAAAAAGACATACTTGAAATATATAAAAACGAAAATCGTGATGACTATACAATATATTGTTACAAGTGAACAATGTATCTTCCGTTACGTGAGTAATCGTTTTTTTTCCTCGTTATAAAATGCTTTGCTTTATACACAATTTACATATTAAAAAAACATTGCTGCACATACACACACACACACATATTATATATATATATATATATTATATATTATATACGGTAAACAGACACGTATACTGTTATAAATAATTAATGTGCATAGTTCGAACGTATTGCATGATTATGATAATATAGTTTGACTTTGTAATCTTTCATTATCATTTATATAAGTAAAACAACTCGTTCTAGCTAGTGCAATGTATATGTAAAATAAAACTAGTATTATGCGATAAGACAGAACAAAGTTCAAACTTTTCACGTAAAATAGCAGGAAACGAACCATTTCGTAATCGATAAACGTCCTTCGAGATTTTTTTTTTTTTTATTGTGTTAAATAACAAGTCGAAAAGAGACGAAATTGTCATCAACCAGAAAATAGGTTTTCATCGCGTCCCGCGATCGAGCTCAATAAAGAATTACAAACGGTGCAAAAGTTTTGGCCCGACACGCGGCCATCAGCAACACCTCACCTCTCCGAGTTTTCATCAAATTTTCAACACGACATTTCACGACGGCCACACAAACATCCCTTGCACGTATTTCTCTCTTTCTCTCTCGTTCTCTCTTTTACACGCACAAACTTTCCCAAATGAAGTTCGGAACTTCTTTCAGGCCGAACGCGAGCGTTCGCACGTGTGTGCGAACTTTCGTGAGGAATCTTTCGTGAGCCTACGCAAATCAGGGGAAGTTATTAAGCAATCTCGCTTGTTATTTCACGAGCTTTATTTCTTACGAAACTGTTTATACGCGCCCTCGCACAAAAGAAGAGAGGCGTCATTCAGGAAATTGAAAAGATTTTAACGCTGGTTTTAATTTCCCGCAGACATTCCCAAGATACGTCAGACGCGAAAATTCGAGCGTTCAATAATATATAAATGGCGGAGTTCAATGAGATGCGTATAATTTATTAAAGTTATAGAAATTTTATATATGAAAGTTAAATTTTCATCCTTCTGTCTGTTAATTAATCTTATCGCAAGTAATAATTCAATCGATAAAAACTCCGCTCATGTAATGTCTGAATATTTATTTCTGTCTACGTTTGACTTGAATAACGTTTCTCATGTTGAATAAGTTTGTATTTTTCTCTTCGAATCGCTCGCTCGACGGGACACTTCATTTACAGTGGAACTTCGTTTTTATCCGAACCGATCGGAGAACAAGATAGTTCGGATAACCGAGTTGTTAACAAAGGTCTACCAGAAGTTCATAGAGAAGTTCGTATAATAGAAGTTGGGCTTCAAGTCGTTCGGATAATAGACGCCCTCCCTTTATATATTATTTCAACAACGTCGGCGCTTCTTAATTAATAATTAATAATTAATATCGCTCGACAGATGATTGTAAAACTATTCCGGGCGTGCAAAGGGCAATATTCAAGCGTATTTACTGGACACCGTTTTATTTATTGAATATCGTTTCTTTTTTAATCGGAAACGTGACGTCGCGTATACATATGTACTCCAACGCTTATATATATTTGCTATGCATATTCGACTAACCGTTATGTTTAATATTCGTTGCGCGGCATGAGATTTAAATATATTACTTGAAAGAATGCATGCACACACAGAGAGCGCGAGCGACAACATTACATACGATCGATACGATGTACATACGCAGAACTATAATTTAAAGAAAACGCAAAAACAAGAAAACGCAAACTACAGTCAACAAAACCGTGATATCTCCTTTATCACGAAAAAAAAAAAAAAAAGAAAAAAACACACAAGTCACGTGTTTTGATCGCGCGCGAGTGATACACATGTTCGGTATGTGCGGCCGCGAATTTTATTCGCGCGATAAGGGACGAAGACGACGACGACTTGCTTCGACAACGTTTATCGTTCTCACGCTCTCAAGCGCAGAATGATAATTCAACTAGTCGCGTCGATATCGATACCCCTCATTCACCCCTATCCATACGCGCATTTAGATCTCGTTTCACAGAAAGAGAGTCTCTCTCCCGCGATATAAAGTACGAAGTTCTGGAGAGCCTTCGATCGGAAATTCATATTTCATACTGACCGTCGCGTATCCGTTTCAAAGAGAGAGAGAGAGAGAAAGGAGAGAGTCACGAGAGACGTGTGTCTACGGCGCCTTTGAAACTCGGCCATCCATATTTCAAATCGTGGCGAGGCAAGCGCGGATGGATTATCGTCGTCGAATTGAATGTGTGAGTAGACACCGTATGTGTGTGTGTGTGTGTCTATTTCATTATACAAGGAGAAGTCATTGGGGCGCGAGAGCAAGATGCAACAAAGAACTTTTTGCTCACGCGGTTGATGATACTTTTCGTTCTCAACTTTCGATCCGTCATCCGATTACACCCTTTTAACGTAACGTTTTACCGGGATTACGAACCGTCTCCCGTTGTGACCATTAATTACGATAAGCCGCAAATCCCGGATGTTGTCCTTTCTTGTCCGTCCCCACGCGCTCTTTTCTCGCAGAACCCTCAATTTTGCCCCGAAAAATATGAAGAGAAATATGAGAGAAAGAGAGAGAGAGAAAAATGCGTCGCGAGACTGGGATTAGAAGTTAACAGAGTATGTATAATTAGTCGCGAAGAAGCTCATATCTCACTTAAAAAATTGATAGAGAAGACTATTCTTTTCTATGGAGCTTAGATTGTTGCTATTGTGTTAGTTAAGTAAGTCTTATCTCCCTTGTGGGTCGACCGCGGAATAATTTATCACTAATCTTACAATCCTTTTCTCTCTTCTTTATTTTTTATAACCGGCGTGGACTAGACATTCGGTATTCTCGCTGTAAATGTGCACACAGTGTGACAATCACACAACCCCGGTTTCTTTTTCCCTCCCCTCTGCACACCGACTGCTCGCAGTCGGTTTCCCGGCATTATATAAAGAACACACTTAACGGTACTTCCGAATGGCAATGAACGTGAGCTATCATCTCGCGGACATTATTATGATTACGATGAAAATCGTGTATTTGTGTGTATGCCGGAACAAAAAGGTATTAAAACGTACCGCAATTATTTCCCGTCATGAGAGAAGCGCTTTACAACGGAGAAGGGAGAGAAACGCGTTTTTCTTTTGGATGTTGGATTGTCGGTGCAATATTTTCTCCGTTTACGCAGTAAACGGAAAGAATGATTTTACTTTTTCGCGCTACTATATATATATATATTTATATATATAGTATATTTGTATGTACCTATATATTTCTTTCGTGCATTTTGTTTTAAGCCGTGAGAATCCGCCATATGTCGGCGGTGAGGCCGTAACGGGCGCGCGACTTTCAGCATCGAGTCGCGTGCGAGTAATCGTCCCGATTACCTTTGCCCATCGTTGCATTATGATGTAGGAAAAGTGCTCTTAATTAAGCGGTGTGTCCTAATTGATCAGCCGAGACGCGTGCGGCACGTAGCACCGTGAGTTGCCCTGACAGCGGTGCCGGCTCGCCGCTATACGCTAACACGGCGATTGCGTCAACGTTGTCCGCGCGTTACGCAGCAGCTGTTGAGATAGGATATTTTAATGAGTTTTACAATCCGTTCAAGACATACACATATATCTTTCTCTCTCTCTCTCTCTCTTTTGCGGAGAGCGGTATCTTGTAAAGTAATAATTAATCTTGTAAAGTAATTATAAGTATTATACAATTAGCTGCCTCGTGCGATTCGTCATAGCGGATGAATTCCAGTCGTTCGTTGCACAATGTGTGTTTACGCTTTCGACAACAATAAAACTTCTACCGAGTAAAAAAGTGTTTCTCGAACACAGTTGCGAAAGTACGCGAATGTGAGTAATTGTGAGTAATTGTGCGTGTTTTCTAAATTATATTTTCAATCTTCTGGGAGCCTTCGCGCAAAATACAATTCTGACGTAATGAGAAATGTTATTTACGACGATGTTATTTTCGTCCGGTTCCGGTTTATAATTGTCATTTATCGGTAATATACTGTAATATACATTGACGTGTATTCGCGACGCGGAACAAAAATATACAGAGATCCGTCGTTAAATCGGACTGTCATCATTAAATCGGCGCGCAACTTTGCATTCCGTAATTTGGTACCGATGTAATGTCGCTCTTGCGGACAATCAAGACGCTCGTGTTGTTAAACAACGACACGATATACTATTTTCGTAACGCTCGCGTGTCAATGTTATCCTACGCGCAAAAGATAGATTGAATCGATCATCGCGACTTTTTCTCCATTTGTTGTTTTCTGAGAAAAAATGGTTGCGTGTTACTTTGTAGAAGCCACGTATGTAACATCGATCAAAGTATTGAAATGCGACTTTTGTTGTTTTGTTTGTAGCCAAAAGAGACAACAGCATCAACAGCAACAGCAGCAGCAACAGTATCAGCAGGCGCAACAGCAACATGTTTCCTGGCACAGGACGACTCTCGCCTCCTGATCATCATCGTGATCTCGACCTTGACCGCAAGTCCAGCGATCCTGAAAGAAGCATTTTACGGGAGAAAGGAACGCGATGGGACAAGGAACGCCGCGACGCCACTTCTTACGCGGTTTCGGCTCGTCGAGAAATGCGAATGAAGAAAAGCACGCCGGCGAGGATCTTCGCGGAATGATCGCACCGCAGAACTTCGCAAACACAAACCCTACGTGATATTCAGTCGAGGCGGCCGATTCGATGCCATCCTTTCTTTCGATCCGTCATTAGTCGACCGTGTATTTGTGCGCAACGTAAATTTTAAATTATATTCTATCCAAAACTTTGCAAATCAATGACAAGAATATGAAAATAATGGTTTCTCATTTTATCAAAAAACAGAATTATATTAATTATTTGTAAAAAAAAATTATATTAATAGGTGCGTACCTTTATATAGATATTTTTTTCTAAACATATATATGTATGTTATATAAATTTATAGTACAATATAATATATGAATATCATTTATAACAAATTTTAAAGCTCGTGATAATGTTCAGCTAATTTTCGAATTTTCATGTGTATTGATTTACACGTTAAAAAAAATATATATATATTTGCACATCCGGCATGTTGGCTCGCATCGATCCTAAGACTTAGCTGAATATTATTTATGTTTTTATATGTAACCGGGGCTATATATATCGTCAGCAAAGTAAAAAAGAACGAAGTAAAACGAGAAACTGAACGGCATGTTTAAAAAGATCGAGTGTGTGTGCGCAAAATCTTGTTATACCACACACTCGAGAAACATTTGTAAAACTACTACTACTAAGAAGAGGCAGTAAATCATGTGATAAAATCATGCGCGGATGTTGTAAGCGATAAGACTAAGTAGTGTAGATTAGAAAACGATGTGCTATGACTGAGAAACTTCACGAACTCCTTTTAGCGAAGTCAAAACAAAAAAAAAATATATATATATATATTTTTCTGTATATCGGGGATATATTCTCATATCTGCGTATATAGAATCATAATCGAGAGTCAAGACAAGTCACAAGATCAGTCAACCAGTATCAAAAGAACTGTACAGACGTATGAGAACATGTGTGTGAAGAACTACGCAACTTTGTAATAACGCAAATTATAACTTTGATATAGCGCCTCATTTATCGACATAACATTTAAATTTATACATCGAATGATAGAACACGTATTTTCTCGCGTGATAACTCGTCGATGTTACGTAAAACTGCGCGGCTTTTTTTTTTTCAACAGTATAACACTTCGTGGTTTTCTCTCATCAACCCCGTAGAGATCCTTGACACAAGTGTAAAAAAAACGAACACGGCAAACGCCGTGATGAAACTCGGTTTCTCTGTTTTGTTGTAACGTTATCTGTTTCGATAAAAGAATTTTTTGTTTTTCAACAAGTAAGAAACGTATAAACGATTTTGTTTCAAATGGAAATAAATTATTGATAATTTATTTCCACTTGAATAATTTCCAAACGAAAATATTTGCGTTAAACAAAACGAGGTTACCCAGTCAAATGCGTTTTTATCGCTTACGCTGATAACTGACTTGATTCGGCGGAAGCTGATTAGAGTTTTAATACCCACAAACTAATACGCAAGTTAAATTCGTAACAGGATTTTAGACATAATAGAATTACATTCTTATGTTTGTATAAAGTTTGAAATATTCCGCTGTTTTGCGCTGTGTGTACGTAATGGGATTATATTACCTTTGTAATTTGCGAGTGTATTACGATACACGCTGTCGTCAATCAGAAGAGATACTGAAAATTTACATTTTTCATCACACGTATATTTATAGATTTTTAGATGCTCTTTTTCTTTCTCTGGCGGTAAATATTATCGAGATATAATCGCGGAAAAAAAATCATTGCTTCACGCTGACCTTCGAGATGCGGAAAAAAAATTTGCCATTATATCACCAGCAAGAAATATTTGCTAAGTCCATCGAATTTTTTGTTTCGCTAACAAAATGTTTCTGGCGAAGCAACAAATTTAATTAGGATTAGCAAATTGGTTTTTGCTTGACCGTATGATAACTAATCTCTATGCTGTCGAGCAAAAATTTTTTTCCGTGATGCATTCTATTTAGATCGAAGTGAAATATTCGACTGTTTTATTTGATTTTTCTATTTTGTACGACGTAAAAATGATTATTTTTGTTCTTATATTGTTGGTTGTTATCGTATCTTCTCTCTTGTTACTTCGTATACAAATTTGTTATACCAATTTAATGTGTTTTATGACATAATTAACACGTGTGACACTATTTGCTCGCAGCGACGAAATATCGTCACGGCAATCGTAACTAGTTTACAAAAATTGTACGTCACGATTAAATAACATTTACGACTCTTATGACCAAATGTAATCCACGGACGGCGTGTAATCACTCTCCATCCGCATTAATTAACGACGTACGCGTCTCTCGGCTCCTCGCGCTCCGATACTCCGATACTTACGCCGACTTTGTCATAAATATTCTTTGAGAAGCTTCCCGTTGAGAACGTATGTACATATAAAGAAAAATTTCGAAACTTTATCTACGATCTTTAGAACGAAATCGTTATTTGTCAGCGAACTGCCGCGTTCTGTGTTGGCAGTTTTTTTCCTTTGCTATCAATTTTTTATTATCACTTTCTCCATAAATCTCGTGCGATAATAAGTTTGTAAAAAACATCTCAAATTGTGTTTTTGGGGCAATGATAAATTAAAAATAAAGCACTGTTGCACAATACTCTACGACAAAAGTGATAAATCGTACGACAAAGTGATAAAATTTATGATGCAGTGAAAAACAAATTTTAGAACGTAATCGCGTGAACTCGCGTCGCGCGAAGAACTCGATTTGGTTTTTTTTTCTTATATTAAATATAGTATCGCGCGCCCACCAAGTTATACACGCGCATCAAATGATTAAATACAATCAGTTCTTCTTTCCGGTTCGGTTTTTAATTTCAAGTGTCACAGATAATTGGAAATATATCATGGATGACGTAATATATTATTGGTGACTCATTTGTCGTCAAACATGAAAAATCTCGAAGACACAATAACATATCAAACACACTATATTTTAAATATATTGGAGCAAGTGTATACAAATTTTTTTTTACACAGTCATGTTCGTAGAATGGAAAATTTTTTTGTTACCGGTATTAACTTATTTTTATGGACAATTACTGCACGTCAGTCGTGCTTTAATGCGTTTTCTTCGTTTGAGAAATGTCAAAATAATTCCCATAAAAATTTTACACTCTTCGTTTACGTGTATATAAAATTATCTCGTTCCATATATTGCGTATTGGAATATTCAAGGAGGAAAAGGACTGAGACACGCGATAAAAACAGGGAAAAAACGTGCGTGACGTGAATGGGTGCTATTTGAAAAAAAAGCGAATGTTGCGGGGAGAGAAGGAATGGCAAGGAGGGCCATGATAGAGCGTGTAGATAGTCTATTTAGGTAGGGAAAAAGATATTTTATACATACACGAAATCAGACAGTGCTCGTGTCCACGTCGAACACGCAGTACGAGTACG
Source organism: Pseudomyrmex cubaensis (assembly GCA_014825685.1). Classification (NCBI taxonomy): domain Eukaryota; kingdom Metazoa; phylum Arthropoda; class Insecta; order Hymenoptera; family Formicidae; genus Pseudomyrmex; species Pseudomyrmex cubaensis. The sequence continues at coordinate 59,269 of QVOA01011315.1, read as the reverse complement.
TACACGGGATACCGCGGCTGCGCGATACCGATTATCGGACTCGACATCCGATGCTTGTAAACCACGACGAAAAAACAATTCCTGACGTCGAACTCGAGTGGCGTTTTCTCATATTGTGCTCGCGGAGAGATCTGTGGTCTTTTGATCGCTCCGACGAGAATCAGCGAAGCAAAACAATTCGAATCACGCGTGTCTCTCTCCCCCTCGCGTGTCACTTGCGGATCTTGAGCGAAGAAATTCAAATGCGACATCAAAGAGAGAAAAAGTTACGTTAAGTTTTAATTGTTTTTTTTGTTCACATTCTAGAGAAGTAACAAAATAATGTGCAATACTTGTTGTTCGCTCGCTCTGTTTCGTATATGATCTGACAATTTGATAAAGCGCGAAACACTCGGCGATGAGCGACGAGAAGATTTCTTTTCTCCGCGTCTATGTTATATACCGTACTAGCTATGATTGAGAGAGAAACAGTATGAACTCTGTCTCGTTCGATTAATTAAAAACGTCGATGATAACCAAAAAATGTATTATTGGCAGTCACGTTGATGTCGTTCGCGACATCATCAATCATGATTAATCAAACATGAGTAATTGTCTTTTCCGCCATTGTACAGATATTGTTGTGTAATCGGGGCTACGATATATGTACCTATTGCGAGAAAAAAAAGCGAATTGTCTGATAATAGACTAAGTCCATCAATAACCGAGCGTCGATTTTACCGAATAATGTCGTGTGTTGTGATTGAGCGAATCTTCTGTACTTTTTTTTTTTTTTGTTTTATTTGCATCATCACGATGTACAGAAGGGACGGATTATTCACACCGGTTCGCCATTGAGGCGTTACCGGAACGAATTATTCTTATCTGTTCGGCGAAACCGAAGCGTAACCGATTCCTCGGGCGTAAACACGGCGGCAATATGCGAGACGCATTTTGATATCCGATTATGCCACATACTGGTTGCGCCACGATAGCAGATAAAACGCGGAGGCGATCGTCCAGACGGTTCGCCCGTTCCAATTCCGGGACGGAAACGGTCGCATGCGGTTATTTAGCTGCGTTATTCGCGGCGACCTCGTTAAGAGCCACCGTGGCTCTTTTAACGTGCACACACCTACGACAATCACACGATGACGACACGACGACGACGGCGACGACAAGCCGCGGTAAAAAAACAAAGACAACGACCCCGTTTCGCCATCAGTAAGGCGATACGCGTAGTTATACCACTGTGTTGAAGAGCATTAAAAAAAAAAAAAAAAAAAAAAAACGAATTGTTTCAAATATAACGCTCGCGGTGTATAAACGACGACGAGTTTAAATATATGTATACGCCTTCACCTCGTTCCAATTTGCAAGGAAGTTTTTAATTGTAGAAGTCCGAAGTGTCAAGGCTGACTTATTATAAGATCAGATTATAGTGATCCACGTAAGTAATACGCAATACATTGCACATACGTACACAGAGACGGGGAATGCGTGTTGAGAGATTGCGCGTTAGATATCGCCAGTTTTCATAATTTATTTCGTTCGAATTCTTCGAAGAAAAAATATGGTTTTTGTTTTTTATGCAAAAGAGCTCTTGTTAAGCTTAACCGATCGTTCCTGATAATCGTCGCGAGTTATTTCGTGACTCCAGAGTTCTCTTGTTCCAGAATTCCTCTGAAAGAACACCCGCGTCGGTCGATCGTCGCCGTATACTCGTTTTTATCTGCAATCGTGGCGTGGAATATTATAAAAAAAAAAAAAAAAAGAAAAAAAAATGATATCGCTCCTAGCGCGCGGAATGAGACGCGTGTGGAATGTATAGAACACTTGTATTCGTTTGTTTATTTATTGTTAGATAGAAAAAGCGAGCGCGCGGATCGCGCGAGATCCGATCGACCCGACGATCCCGCAAGCTAGGCGTGTCACCAAAACTTTTTAGCTGAAATCGAAATTCTGTGACTGTTTAGTCTCTAGATTTTATTAGCAAAACGTAAGAATGTGACCATAAAATAATATTTTGTTGATATATATATATATATATACATATTATATAATTACTATTGACTATAAATTACGAATAATCTGTAAATATAATACAACACATCGTAGATTCGTGTCTCTTATCGTCTTACACAACGTTCTCTATCTCTCGAGAGTGTCTCCCCACTCTCTCATCTCGATATTTTTTTTCCATTTTGTATGATTGTTTTTACGACCGCACATACCACCTCGTAAACAGCGCGAATGATTAATGACAGATGTCGTAAAAAAAGAAACCGTAAAATCGTCGACAGCGAAAAAAAAAAAAAAAGCAAAACTCGTAAAATTTACTTGGACGACTAAAAATAATTATTAACCAACACGCTTATCACTAGCGTCGTTACCTGCATTTTCGAAGAACGTCGTAAAGATATAATATGCTCGATGTGTTTTACTCGACGACGTTTCAAAATGGACGCTCCTTCAATTCAAAATCCCGCTCTGCTCCGCCATGTACATCCGGCTAGTTGTTTCCTCGACGTCATTCCGACCGGCACGTTTCAACTGAATTTGATTCCTTTCCCTCGTTTTGTCCGATTCAATTCGCACTACCTCGTTGAAATGCGTTCGCACGGGAAACAACACACACGTTTGCGATATCGACGAAATGTGCCCGCGCGTTAAACGAAAACACTTCCGAGAGCCGCGAGAGCAAAACAACTGTTCGACAAAAAACGCGACTGGCGTTTTGTGTAAACACGAGCGAAGTCGCGCGCGACGCGATATACAACTCATTCGCGGCGAGAAACAACGAAATATTCGCGACAAACTCGCGCCATAACCCGCGAAAATATCCTCGCAACAAGTGCGAGAAAACCGGTGATTGCGCGGCGCGGCGCCAACTGGCGACCATTGTCACACGTTTCGATTATCGAAGTATCGAACTCGATCGAGAACGAGAAGAGTTGCTAAAGTCACATATCTGATTCTTCTACGCGTATTGTGTAGGTAAGTTTTCTCTTTTCTGGATTTAGATATTTCTCTGTTTTTCTAGAATGTTTGTTCTTCTGTATCTTCTTGCTCACATATCCGCAAACGACGCTGTAAAATCTCGTACAAGCGTATCTTATTCACGTATATTCCGAGTCAACTCGTACTGTGTTTCGAGCAAAGTTTGATTTTACTGATTTTTCGAAAGATACGAACTATAATCAAATACCTGAAGATCACGCAAATGTAACCTGCGTTTCCACATTGTTCGCGCTCGATTTTTTCGTGCAACTTTCGCGAAAAACCGACCGAATTGTTGAACATTTCGCGAGTTCCATGTAACAATCGCCGCATGACGCGCGTATTTCGACCGACTTCCGTCTCCCTAGTTAGGTTGGTAGCATTGGTTGATTAGAACGGCGCATAGAGGTCACTAGCCTCAAGTCGGATTGCGATTTCTTTGCGCGCATATATATGTGTGTGTGTGCGTGTGCACGTATTTGTGCGTACTCTCTCGTATTTCTCCGGCGTCGTGGAATTTTTTTCGCGAGAAGATCGCGTTCGCGTGTCTCTCTCCTCTGTCGTTAACGGTGACAATTGCTCGCGCGCGCACACAGTCTTTTTCAACGCCGACTCGAGCTGTCTTCGTCGCGCCGAGCTTTTCACAAGCTCTGGACAAGAACTCGTCGTCGTCGTTGTCGCCGCCGCCGCCGCGCATTCTCCGCAACAGAAGTATCCCGAAGCTACATTAGGTACGTGGGAGGTCTCATTTCGAATCTTTCCGTATGTCGCACGTCGGCGTTTTCGTTGTCGCGTCCCATCGTGATTGTCGTCGTGACACCGAGACATCGTCTCGGAGGGGGGTCCGCGCGACAAAGTGAGGTTAAGCGCGTTCGCGCTGTGTCTCTCGTTGCTCATCTCTGCGAAACAAAAAAAAACAAGCACCTCCGCAGAGCGATCGTGTGTGGCGTAAATGTTGGATGAATCGTGTCGCGACGTTGATTGGAGTTCGAGGTCGAATCTCGCTCCTGGAATTGCGTCGATATCGTAAGTGCAATTGGAAAAAAATAATCTCGAAAGGAACAGTAGACTTATTGAGCGAGAGACCGCGCAACGCTGCTGCGATGCGGCAATCTTCTCGCGCTTGAAAAGAAAAATTCTCGAGACGTTTAACGACGTACGTAAGACAAATTCTTCGTTTACGGGATTGACGAATCGTCCGAGACATATTCTGAAATTTCTCTCTCTCTCTGTAAGAGCAAACAATTGGGAAAAAAAAACAAATTCACTTGCGACAGGAGTGACAGGTCATTGCGTTACTCCCAAATGAATATCGCGCTAGTGGGGAAAAAGAGGCAATTGTTTTTTTCTTTCCTTTTTTTCTCCTTTCCTCCCCCCGCAAGAATGATGACAGCTTTACTGGGACATCATATTTTTGCGGTGGAGAAAGGAGTTCTACTTGTATTTTAATGGAACGTGCAAATAGTCCGAATGACGATCAATGTCTATTGAACGTGTCGTTTGAATGTGTCGTGTGCGGTTTGAACTATTGGGTCACGAAACGATGTTGCGCAACAATTTTCTTCGTGTCACGCGGCTGCGAACGTCTTTTGCATTGTGTTAATACGTCAATATAGTCCAAAACTGATGAATAATGTCGACATTTTATACGAAATTGTGCGGTAAATTGAATTGTGCAATGTACACGACGCTTCCTAACTTCGTAGCATTCGCTCGATGACGCAGAGAACGACTTTATCGATAAAAAAACAATCATTTCCAGATCTTCCATTGCTTTAAATACTTCTGTGTATATTTATTTCTGATATGAAAGTGGTATTTATCTTGCACCAATGTCAAGACAATGATAAGGTCAACGTATAATCAACAATGAGATTTATATTTTCAATATTTTGTATTATGACTTGTGTGTGATCTACAATTTTTAATTGTTTTCGTTTTATTGCAGGAAACAAGCCAAAAAGTGAAACTAGAAGAAAAGCTTATGGGAAATATCGGACACTTTCCACTCCACACAGTATGTTCGACACTCATTTGGTAACGACATAGATTTGGTATATTAGGAAGTTATTATTTAAGTTTTGAAGTTAAGATGTTTGAAAACTGATTTTCTTTGAGTATATCTGATAATGGCAAAAAATATCACAGAAGGCTCCAAGCCTTCCGCAGATAATGATGAGTTGTTCGAAACAACATCTGCAGCCAGTAAAACAGTTGTCTGCAATGAGAAGGGAAAGCAGGAAGTACTACTTGACACTGATAAAATTTCTAAAGAAGCTGAAAACATCAACACTTCTGAAAAAGAAAAAGATGTACAATCTGCGGATGCACACGACTCCAACCAGAAATTCCAAGAAACTTGTACAGCAGATTGCAACGGAGATCCTCAGAAGAAAGCTGATTTTGAAGAAGAAGAGGAAGAAAAAGAAGAAGCTTCCAAGATGATTAAACCAGAAATCAAGAAGAACAGTTCCGAAGAAGTTTGTTCTGCAAAATCAAAATCTATCAGTGACGAAGACGGAGAATATCTCAATAACACGGCAGCATTCCCTGAAGTTGACGAAAGATTGGACGAGATCTTGAAAGTCGTACACGAGGATTTACGCATGCAGATGATACAAAGGCCTGTTAGCGCGCCTGCGACCGATAGTGAAGACGACAGAAAAGAGCAAAAGACTGTAACGAACGAAGAATCTGTTACAAGAAACAATGCAGCGGATGATCGCGAACAATCCGCGACTGAAGAAAACGTAGAAGACAAGGGAAATTCTACGGAATCTTCCAAGAAAACGAAAGAAAGTTCGGAAGTTGGAATCGTCGGGCCTCCAACCGCCGTTAGCGAGTTGATAAATGAAGAGGAACTGGGAGGCGACTCGGCGTTGTCGGCCGATCAAGAGGATCATGTGGTGGAATGGATCGAGAATTCGGTGAAAGTGATCGATGAAGACGACAACGACGTCAAGACAAAGCGCAAGCGACAAATTTACGAGAAGAATTCCGGAGAGGAGAAAACAAAATCAAGGAAGTTCAACGATGCTCCCATTATATCATCCAGAAAGTCGCAAAAGGTCGTCAGCAACATAATAAAGAAGAGCATTAAATGGTGAGTACTATATTCATGGTTAATTATTAATCACGTTGCGTAAATTGAAAACATAATCGAACAACGCAGCTAAAGAACAGCTGACTATGGTGCGTATGAATATAAATTTGCGCAAATCGCACAAATAACGTCGAAACGCAACGGTAAAAGTTGCTAGATCCTGTAGTATTTGTTCTAATTAAAATTAAGATTTTTCTATCTGTGCAATATTATTATTTGTCAAAATTTTATTAAGTTTGTATAAATTGAAAGGTATCTCGCTGCGTGCGAGATCGCAGAAAACAACAAAACTAACGATGAGGATTATTGCATTTTTTTTATTTACCTTTCCGTTTAAACGATAATTGAATAATTGCAATTTACACTGATTGCAACAGAATGCGAAAAACTACGTAAAATGTTTGATATTTACACAGAATATAAATGGAAATACCAGTTTTTTTTTTTTTTTTTTTTAATCTGCGAATTTGACACCATTGGATGGCGCATTCTTATTGATGTGTAGCGATGCGTCAGGTTTCGCTCGCTAGAAGATATTTCTCCTCGATATAGAAAATGCACATACACTCCCATTTTCCTTCGTGACCGTCTCCTGTATGATGGGTCGTGATTGGTGTTATCGGCCGATAAAACCGGGATAAGTGGCGAGTACGCTGACGGGCGCGCAAATGCGCGCTAACGACGTCGGGTATACACCGGGGTTGGAGAGACAGAGAAGAGTCGAAGAGACGATGGAAGAGGAAAAAAAAGAGAGCGGAGGGAACGAAATATTGACCGTGAGACGATAAGCAACCGGTAGTGTCGATAACAAGATGACTATTTCTGCAACGCGTCCTCTCCTTCGTCACAACCTCTTTCTCTCTCCACGTTTATCTACAAAAGAGTCTCTTATTTTTTCCGTGTTTTGCTTCGTAAATACTTTACCCTCTTCCCCCTCGTTCCGTGCTCACGTAACGTTGCATGATAAAAAATGCAATTTCTCAATGCAATTTTTCATTATCGTTGCAAAACATTTTAAGTAAATTATGAAAAATTCAGTTATATAATTGTTTTCTTAAAAAAAAAAAAACTTTGTGGACAACAAATTGATTAGAAGTCAGAGAAATGAAAAAACAAACACAACTTCGAGAGAAAGCTGGTTTACCGAATTTGTGTTACGAGTGCGCAGGGAAAATTGCAAATTTAAATCTGTTTTTGAAAAACAATTTCTATAGCTTGTCCTCTAATGTCTCGTGACAAACACGATGAATATTATATGACGTTAACGGGTTTTCTCAGGCAAACGATATGTTGCTTATGGCGTTAAGTGTAAACTTCCTCTCGTATTTACGCGTTTATGATACCGGTATCAAGACATTATCTCGATCTTACCGTGTATTGCCGTCGATATATTGAGAAAAAAAAGTATACCTGACAAAAGCTATATTTATCGAGATTAAGTGTAAACATTTCGTGATTAATTTATCTCGTATACCTATTTCTTATTTGAAAATTACACAGAGTTGAAAAGTTTTGCTATTTCGTCGAGGGAAGAAACGATGTTTTACAATATATTCGCGAAAATAATATTATGTGTGTTCTTTTGTATAGTATAACAGCTATACAAAAAAAAGCGGCTTGCTTCTTTATTGTATTGAACTTATTTTTATTTTTTCAATTTTCTCAAATATTCACCTCTCTTTTTCACCTTCATAATTCTACATATATGCTTTGTATTTTCGAGACGTTTTCTAAAAGAAGCTACCCTTCCGAAGGTGAGATTGATCGGATCGATAGGATCGACGAGCAAGGTTTTTCCGAGTGCTCTCCCCGCCACACGCACACACACATGTGCAAGATCCCGGTATAATTATAATACACGCTCGACCAATATATGCGCGCGCGCGTGTTTTATGGGAAGGCTATCCAGTTTCCACGTTCTCAGGCCAAGGCTGATCTCACCCTGGAGCGGCGGCGACAGTGGCGGCGGTGGCGGTAACAGCAGCGGCAGCAGCAGGGTGAAAGTGGAGCGTCTGCGATGACGCGGAGGGGCGTTAATCCCCGCGAACGGTACCATAGAAACGGTACCGCAAGGGTCGTTATGTGCAGTCACCGCCTGTGCCACGGTACCGACTGGGAGAGAGCTTGATTCAGTCCTTCGACTCGATTATTTCTCCGACCCTGTCCACGCCTTCGACCCTGCGCTCGTTCGAAATTCTCGCGTTCGCCACTGCGCGTTCTCAAAAAAAATATTCTCTACAAAGGGAGACGAAAAAATCAGCTTTGCTCTATAAATTAATTTAAAAATTAGATTTGTAGTATTTAATTAGAATTAAATTTAAATATACGCATAATTTAATTGGAATCTATAAATAGAATTTGTCTGTGTGTGTATTTTATAGATAAATCTTTTTAGATGAAACATACACGTGAAGAAGAACAAATTTTAGAATCGTATCAAATGACTTTTTGCGTTGCGTATTGTGATCGCGATCCGTACGAACGCGCTTTTCTTTTCCGACAATTGCGCAGCATTTTCGAGAGACATTTGTTTCTGCGCGCATTTTCGAGAGACATTTTTTTGACAGAACTTTTTTGCGGAACTTGTGGTTGCTTGCTCCAAGAGAAAGTGCGTAGGACATATATAATCCAACTCCAAGGTCTTCGAAAAGAAAAAGGAAAGGCCTTCTTTGTCCTCGTGAGTCCCTCAGGCGAGACCAGATGTTGGTTTATGAGAACTTCTGCGGCAACTGTGTATGTATATATGTGCGTGTGTATGTATGTATGTTTGCGCGCACGGCTCTTTCAACCATGGACATCAAGGTGCGTGCGTGTGTGCGTGCTTCATGGCCGTGTAGTTGTACGGCACGTATCGATGGGGGTGCGTGACGGTACCACCATGGCGGAAACTCGCATCAACGCTCAGAGCTATCTGCTCAGAGTGTTTAACCTCGATTTCTGTCGTGCAAAAAAACTTTATTTGCATGCAACTCCTAATAATTTTCTAAAAAAAAGATCTATAATTATTCTGCGAGGAATCTCACGGGTCGTCAAAAATATTTTATTATCGCAGAGAAAATTTATATTTGTGCTCTCACACTTCAAATAACTAAAGAAAATAAAATACAAGTACGCGACAGTACTTATTGCAACAATAAACGAAGCGTTTCTTATCTGTTATGTTCAAAAAAATCCGGGGAACGTAGCTAAGTTTACGGCGAGATAAGAAATTCCATATAATAGATATTAATAGTTTTTTTGTTTTTTTTTTGTTTTTTGTTTTTTTTTTCAAATATTTATACAAGTACTTTTGAGACTACTTAAAAGAAGTTTCTTATCTCAATTTGTTTGAAATCGAGTTTTTTTCCTTGATGAAACGAATTGTGTCGAACATTCCAACTTGTATCGTGATTATTTGTACAATATTTTATTTTTGAAGAAGTTCGATAATAATGATTTCATTATTTCGTGTTCGAAGAAGATCAAAGTATCAATTCGAAGTAATACGCACACACAGTGCGGTCGTGTCTGGATCTTTGGACATCGGATTTTTTGTTTTTTTTAATTCAGATAATCGCACAGAGTGATTCAAAATATCATAAACTGTCCGTTACCACACCATTGCCAGTATCATCACTCGCCGTCACAAGCAAGCATTGGTTGCTGCCACCCTGGGCGAGCCCTCCAGCTCTCTTCTCCCGTCTCTGTCGCTCGTTCCCGCCGAACGATTCCCCTCGCAATTTTGTCGCTCACTCCGGACTCTGACCTCTCTCGCGCCGTTGCTGCGCACCACCAGGCTGCGAAGCCGCTATAAACGCGGACAGAAGGGATTCTCCTAGCGCGTGATTATATTTCGTACAACTCTCTACTGAAAAAAGTTTCACTCATTGAGACAGAATTGTTGACGTTCCGGCTGTGATATGTCGACATTTTCGATTTTGTCGCGACTCGATTTACTTGATTCGTCACGATCAATATCGATGCCGCTTTATCTTGGGTATGATATTGGACAAATTCAATATATACAATTCTCGTGATACGAAAGACGATAATATGACGATAATATGTATGAATAAGAGTTTTGTTGCGTATGGATCACAAAAAAGCGTGTGATTTGAGAAATTTGGGAAATTTATATTTCTTCTTTGAGAGGAATTGAATGTCGAGTGTGAGAATTATTATTATTTTTGCAAATATAACAAAAGTACATTTAAATGTAATACGAAGAAATGCTTTTGTTGTAAATGTGTCTCATAATGTGAAATATATTCTTATACGTTTGGTGCCTCGACCGTTACTTGTCAAACTAGATTCTTCTTACAGTTAGTGGTTTCGGAGTGAGTATATAAAAGATATTAAGTATATCTAATCAGATATCCAATCAAAAATGCTTTAAAAATTTTGAACTAGGCGTTACTGTGAACTAAACAACACAAGAGTTTTTTTTTTTATCGTCTATATAGCGTCACGAAAAGTTTATAATAAAAGCATCGAGTCCTATCTTCTTCAAAACTTCTTGAAAAAATTGAAACACGTCAAATCTCTGCCGTTACCAAGTTACTTAATTTAGTTCGATTATATTATTAGATTAGATATCAAACACGAGATATGTGGACATTAAATTATAATTAAAATCATATTTTAATTTTGTTTCACGCATCGAAAACGCATTGATATACACATAAGGCGGGCATCGCGTGTGGAGTTAATTAATCTTTATTATATATTATCAAAGAGATAATATACATATTTCTCGAAGAGATATATACATATACTGTATATATTTTTTTGAGTTTTCGTAATGGTTGATTGTGTGATAAAATAGACGAGAAAATGGACGAGAATAATAACACGAGCCACTCGGGTAGCCGGCAGCGTTTTGGACCACGTGTTTCCCCCAGACGTATCGTCGTGTAAATAATCTCGAGTGCCGAAACTAAGCTCTCGAGGGCATATGCCCTCAGTTTGATACATATGCACTGTATTTAACGAGAAACGTTAAACGCCTCGCCGTTGCTCTCAAATAGAATCAAACCGCTAAATGAACTTCTTTTTTCTATCGCGCGAGCAACAGGTCGAATGAGGTTAAACGTCGACCACGTCACGCCATCGCGATGCTGTGGGTGGGAAAGAAGGTTTCGGTTAATATCGTCTCGAAAGCGAAATCTCGACGCGCATCGAAAACGATCCTCGTTCAAATTCGAACGAGGGCGCGATTTTGGATCGACCAGAATTGACGGAAGCGCGAGAGTCTGGAAGGAGATAGGAGAGCCTGTGAAGGCTCTTTCCCCGGAGACTCGGCTTGTGCAGAGACTTACCAGCAGGTTTGGCCGGCAGAGCGGGCGTGCAGGCGAGGGACTTCGGTCGGTGTATTGATCCTCTGGTGAAGCGGTAGTAGAGCGGGGTAGCTGGGACCCCACCTCAAGGATGAAGGGTGTCTCCCCTCTCCGCGTTCAGCCGCGTCTCTTTCTCTCTTTCTCTATCTGCCTGCGTGGGTCCCTTTCCCTCCCCGTACACTTTTTCGCCGACCACGCGAGAAAGAACGTGAGGAGAAAGAAGGCGAAGAAGAGACCAGAGAAACCGCGTGACTGGTGCTTGTCCCTCATGAGAGAGAGAGGGGTGAAACACCTTCAGCGCATCTCGTGGCACCGAAGACGTCACTTCTTCTCCCATAGTCGATATAACGAGCGACAACAAAAATCGAAAAAAAAAAAACGAAATAAATAACAAAACAATTTCTAAAATATTTTAGAACTTGAGAGAAAATTAATGAAAAGATAAAGTCGAATGAGAACAGATATAGTTTTATTGGAAAAGGTTTCTTCTTTCTTTCTCACAAAATAATTAATGGTTATCCTGTCACAATGTATCTTGTACTAACATTGTTTACGAGGGTTCTATTTACTTACTATTCGTCAGAGCTCGTTAATCTTTAACTAAGTTGTGTTCGATATTTTCAGATATTCATTTTTAGATATATTTTTGCTTTGCTTTTTCTTTTGTCCCGTTCTTTGAAAAAAAAACGCAATTAAAGTCTTTATAACACCACATGTAAAGGAAAAATTATTTGTAGAAAAAATTAGTTTGTATTCTTGTGAGAATATTTTTCATTCGAGTCACTCGTCCTTGAAAAACTCGCTTACACAGTGTAATGAAAACTAGTGGTGCACCATTGCAGCTGCACATATCTCGGCTATTGCAGGTGCTGTCGTTGATTAATACAGAGTCACAGAGTATAAACAAATAGACGCGGGATTGAATCGCTTTGATCGCGCGATAAAAAGTGCATAAATAATAACAATATAAAAATTACAAACAAATTATCAAGTTTATTTGTTTTAATTCTTGCTGAATCACGCGCGCACGCGTACACACAATTATCCGTCTTGGCGTCTGAAGCTTTCAACAAATATTGCGTAAAGTACGAGATAGGATGGTATCGCGTTGGTCGACGCTTCAACCTACGGTCCTACGGTCGATCTTTTATTCCCCCTCGACGAGAGAGAGAGAGAGAGATCGTTTCTCCTCTCTTTCCGCCTTTCTCGTTGTTGCTATCCAGACGTGATGTCAACAAATGAGTTAAACCCCTCTGAAGAATATGTCGAGAATGACGATGAGATCGTAGAAGATTTTACTTTTATAATAAATTTGCTTACATGAGAAAACAAATATATATAAATATATATATAAATATCAACACTAAAAAATAATGCGAGAATAATGAGTGAAAAATGTTCTTGGTGACTAAGAGAATATTACAGATCAAAGTAAAAAAAGTACTTCTTACTTCGAGCATGCTCTTGTTCTCGTCAACATTCACTTGAAGTGAAATCGAAGATTTCATTGGTGTCTGGATGTGCCTACGCGCATATTTCGAAGAGACGTTCAAGGAAACACTTTGAAAAAGAATTTCTCGATTTTGTCGATATGTGTGCGACCAATGCTTGCCTGTCTGGCCACCGTGCAAGATATCGCCTCTCTTCTTCGTTTTCCGTAGAAACTCCTCTTCGACCTGCCCCACACTTTCGCGAAGCGCTCGCAGCTGCGCATCATCATCGTTCTCCAGGCGCCGGTGGCCATGGGGGCCGACGAAGCCGTTTCCCTTCTGCACCAGCTGTGCGGTGGCAGTGTCGGCGAGCCAAGCCGACGCTTGCCGAGAGAATATGAAGAGAGAGAGAGAGGAGGGTAAGAGACGGGATGTCCGTTACGGGTGCGAGCGAGCGAGGGTTATACATGGGAGTCATCTTTCTCTTCTCTCACTCTCGGGCCAAATATTCGGGAAGGGTCGACCAGCGCCAATGAGGGGTATAAGGCGCAGGCCCTTAGATATTTGCGAAACCAGGTATTCGAGAGAACCAATGCCCTATGGTGATCTGCATTCGTAATATTATCGGCAGGTCACATGATTCGAATTGTTGAGATGACAGAGAGGATGTTGAAACGTCGAGAGCTAACCGTATCTTATCTGAACTTCACGACTTAAGCGCTTTAAAAAAATCAAACAATAAAAATTTAAAATAGTAGAAGTTGTGACAAAACTTAAATAATGGGTGGAACTATAAATAAGATGTATTTTAGCAGCGTTAAACATTTGTTATTATATATTATTATTGTATTGTTAAGTATAAAAAAACCATTTTCTTCAAGAATCATCGATTTTTTCCTTCAAAAGAAAAATGATAATTTTTTTTTTTTTTTTTAAGTTTTGTAAACAATCTATAAACAAAATATTTCATGAGTTCTTTTATAATAATCGGTGAAAATAATCTCACACTCGAAGTGCTCTTCGAAACGAAAAGAAACTCTGTGATAGAAGTTTAAAAAAAACAGTCGAAAGATATGGGCAAATGACAATGAAAGATAATGTAGGAAGCGAGACAGAGAGAGAGAGAGAGAAAGGAAATGACAAAGACAGGAAATCAGTCTGTCCTTATTTTGAATACCGTTCTGAACACGAGGAACAAGGCAGTTCTCTTCGTTGAGGAATTCGTCTGGTCTTTTTGATGGCTTCTTTCCTACAGATCCAGGCACGAGACTTGAGACGCAAAAACGTCCCCCACAAAGCGTCTCCGTAAAGACATTTTCAAAATCGCTCCCTAGGCGAGAAAGAACAAGAAGAGATCCAAGGAGGTCTCCAAAGAGAATAGTGCAATATATAATAGATATTTAATAGATATTTAATTGATAACAATTGGAATTAATTTAATAGATATTTAATATGCGTATGTAAATTAATGAATAAAATTTTTTAGATAACGTTATTGTTATTACATTAGTTTTTAACTGTCGTAATGTAACGCTTAATATGTTGCCTATGTGTAGTGGAATTTTACTATAATTAACAATATGGAATTTTATCAACAGTAATTTTTGTAAATGTTTCGACAATTTGTTGTTAAAAAGACGCGAGTACCAAGTTTAAAAAGATGTGAAACATTTTTTATGAATGAATGATGATGTCAAGTAATTCGCCATTTACAACGAAACGAGATTTCATGCAAATAGAGGTGAGAGAATCACCGTCGCCCGAACGACGGAGAGATTTTAATGCTATTGAAATGGCTCCACGAAAGGCTCGTTCTCCAACATCTGAATTATTAAATCCACTGCGATCTTGAATATTATAAGATATGTCGATAAATTCAGTCGACGACTCCCTCCTGGTTACTATTTTGTTCCTCCGAGAGATATCAAATCTCGATGTGCCGGAGACCCGTTGAATAATTTATAATCGCCAACCATCGCTACAATAGTCCTTTTTCATTTACCAGTTCGTTAAATTTTGGGGGTTTTTTCTCGTTATATTTCGTAAAACAAAAAATACGACACAATCTTCTGCGCTCCGTTGTAGCGCGTCAAGAAGAGATCAAGATTAGAAGAATTCAAGAAGAAAACAATATAAAACGGAAACGCAACGAAGACGACGATACATAGGTCAACGATAACGGCGTATGATCGCGCCAGATATCGCAGGAAAAAGCGTGCGCACCACGAGGGGTGGCGAACCCCTAAAAAGGACCCTTGTTCGCGCGCGGTGACCTCCGCGCCTTCTCCCCCGCGTCTCCTCCCCCTCCCGCATATCGCCCTCACTGACGGCCTTCGCGCGACTGTTCCTTGCAACCCCAGGTTGCGCACTCCCCTCCACGGCCGCGGCGTTCTCGTCATCCCCGCGTCGACAACGTCGGAGCACGATCATTGGTTCACCGGGTTCACGCAGGCACAAGGAGGTACACGCAGCTGCCGTTATAGCTGTGCCTGCCTCTCGGACCGATCAGCGGCCAGTATTCAGAGAAGAAGCGACGCGAGCGTGGGTAAAATCGTGGTCACCGTTGTCGTCGTCGTCGTCGTCGTCGTCGCCGCCGCCACGGCATGTAAAATATCGGCTCCGACCCTGTGCGAGACCAGTAACCCCTCGCTTCTTTTTTTTTCTTTTCGCTCAACGTGACGCAGACACGCGCTCGCACTTGAACGTTCGTCGCCATGAAAGCCTCCTTATTTCCGTTCGAGGATCGTGTTCTCCAAGCCGAAGAAGCCTTGCCGGCCGGCCGGCTACCACGCGTTTGTTAGTCGACTCGCCAACGCCATCTTGACGCGACCGCCAACTCGTCATCGTACAGACAAACGCACTGGGAGCGACACCTTTCGGTTGGCGACGCGCACTTGAATCTCGCACGTGACAAATTGTCGCGCGTCGTGTTTTTTCTTTCTTGAACTTTTTCCTCCCCTCCTCTGTACGCGCTGCATTTTCCGCCGGAAATCATCGTCACCGGTAACTTCAAATTCGAAGGAAAACAGAATGATTCAACAGAAGCAGGGGGCAGGAGCGCGTCGGATACGTAGGCGTTGCCGAAGTTCGTGAGAGATTGGTGCGCATCCCGATAATGCACCTCCCTCCTCCGGAAACGACGCGCTATTTATTTCTCTATTCTTTTCCCCTTCTTGATACATAGTCGAGGATACGCGTCCCCTCCCGAGGGCACCACTGCCCTTTGGTCCTCATCTTAGAGAACTTGTTAATGAATCGAGAAAGTTTTGTAACGGCCTTTTAGTAGCTTTCGAGCGAACTTCAGCAACAGAGCCAGCCTAGTGATACCATATAGTTTCCAGCCATTGTTCATCGCTGCGTGAGTTACCACGGTGGCTTGTGATCGAGAACGACCAAGTCGAAATCTCGCACCGTATTTTTTTTTATATGGCTAACGCGCACACGACCACGTGCGCGCATGGTTTGGAAGACCGGACATCCACCGCGTCGAACACCAAAGCTTCGGCGAGTTAGTAGTCGACGAACCAGCAGACACGCTGGTCGCACAACTTTTGCGCGCCGCCACGGTAAAACTCAGTGCCATTCTCGGTGAAAAGAATTCGGTGTGAGGGACACGCCAAGTTTTTGGCTTTTCAAGAACAGGCGATCGTACGCTTCGTGTCGATCCACATTTCGTCGTGGCGAGAAGACGAAGAGGAATTAATCACCGCGTGTGCACCGGTGCGAGAACCACGCGATAAGAGGAGGGTCGGCCGTGTGTGGTGATCGATTGTGAGGGTCGGCATATATCGGACCGATGCGTTCTCCACAAGGCGCGTCTTGTCTCGCGATAATGAACGCACGGTGCGCGCACGGCGCAATGAGGCAATAACGCAATCCGAAGAGAAGGACAGTTAGTTAGTGAGAGAAAGGTCGTGCGAGGCGCGCGGTACGAAGAGGAAAGAAGACGAGAAGATTAGGCTTATCACGAGCCGCGCGTCGCGCCAGTGTATAGTTGTGTGTTGGTCCCGCGTAAATCGACAGGACGCGTCTTTGCCGCCCACTGACGCGTCACAGCCTCCCTTGTGTCGCGTCCTCGCGCGTGTGCGCGTGACGTACCAAAGTTGTGCGTGTGCCTTCCGTGAGCTGTTTCTCTCTCTCTCTCTTTCTCTCACTCCTTCTCTGTCTGTCGGTCTGTAGTGCCTGATCATTGTGAAGCCCAACGTTCTTTCAACGAGGAATCATGCCGCAGTGCGCTGTTATTAGTTGCGGCAATAGTCACAGGCGGACTAAAAATGATAGTAACGACGAGTCGCGCATTCGTTATCATCGATTTCCGCCAGATGAAACGGTGCGAAGTCTGTGGATCATCGCCTGCGGTCGTAATAAACCGGAGAACAACAATTTTAACATCGACACCGCCCGAGTGTGCTCGTGTCACTTCCCCGAGGAATTTTACGAAGATGAGAGTTACGAGCAGATAATGATGGGAAATCGAAAAAAAAATAGACTAAAATCCGGCGCGGTACCGACGATAGCCGTGCCGTTTACTGTCGAGCCTCGTTTCGATCTCAATGCGAACGGGAAGAAGCAGCGAACGGTGGCTCGACATGTGACGCGACTTAAAATACCGAATCCGCAGCGGATTTCCCTCAATAAGCTGCAGTCGGGTTTAGGTCGACAGAAATCAATCAATAATCAGGGACCAAAGCACGCGGGGAAAGAAGCGGCGAAAAATAAGAACGCGACAAAAAATGACGAGAATAAGACTGAACAAAAAAATGAGGAAGTCGCGGCAGAAGCGGAAGATAAGCTGCAAATAGTACCTTACAACGCGATTACAGCGCAACGGAACTTTATGATGCGTTTGAGACTTATACCCATTGACGACTCGCCCGAGACATGGTAAGTTATAATTTCGTATTTTCGAAAGAAACCTAAGCGCAACAACGAAACAGGAAGTTTTGTCCGCGATCTTACAACACATTCTATATATTACGCACAATTATACCCGGCGTGGTTTCTATTGCACAGTATTGTGTAGAGCATTATATTGTATAAATGATAAATAGAACAGATTTTTTTTTTTTTTTTTTTTTTTTTTTTTTTTTTTTTTTTTTTTTTTTTTTTTTTTTTTTTTTTAGATTTTTTAATAAATAAATATTTTCTCTCGATCTTCTGCAATTATATTTTTACTTATTATATATTGTATATATAAAATATTATTTATATTAGTATAGGTATTTCTTTTGCCACGACGAAACCTGATTTAAACACACGTGCGACTTTTGCGCATTGGAGGAGGTCAAAGTTCGCCGACGTACGTTTTCGAAGGACAACGACGCGGTTAGAACCCGCGATAAGTGTGCTAGTCGACCGTCCGGACCGCGTCAAGGTCGCATCCGTAGCAAGTGTCGAACAGAGATGCTCGATGTTCGCCAACACTTGCGCGAACGCAAGCGAAACGCCAAGAGAGTGACACCGTTGATAGATTAGGATCGACAAACGTTACTTTAATCTTATTCTCTTTTGATTGTTAAAAATTCTACTTGTCATTACCTGAGGATTAGAGCGTTCTGATGTGTCCGCGGCAAATCATACGAAGAATGTAGAACACTCAGGTGACGATATATACACGTACATACATACGCGTATACGTAGGTATATTCATTTCTCGATAGTGATAACGAAATCAGCGAGATAACAACAACGCTTTACAACTTGTACAAGTTCTCTGAGGTTCTCTCCAAAGCCGTAAGATTCTAAGAGAATTGGAGTCGCGACCATTCTCTCTCTCTCTCTTTCTTTCGCGAAGGAACGATCTGCGATCTGCGACCATCTTTCGGTGCACGAAGTGCTATCAGGGTCGACTACGCGATTTGACCTACACGCGACCTCGCTTCAAGAAACGACCGTTCTCCTTTAGTAGTCATTCCATTTCTCGCGATTTATCGGCGTTTCTCATGGAACGAGCCGTGTTTCCTCGCACGGAGCGAGTGAGACAGACAGACAGGAGAGGGGAAGAGAAATCTCAATGAGTGTGTGTGTGTGTGCGCGCGTCCTTGGGCGTGGAGGTCCGCATGGAAAATCATCCGTATCACGGAGAAGGTAATTGGCTGGTTTCGCGCGAATTTCGTCTCGACCAATCGATTTTTGCAACAGCTTGTCATTTCACGTCACCGAACACTGTCCTTCGATATTTTTCGTGATTTTCTTTATTCTCTCTCTCTCTCTCTTTCCGCGATTTATTTAGTTATCAAGCGTGCTTTGTTTTAATTTCCGACTGAAATCTATTAAGCAGCCTTGAACAATGGGACTTATACGCGACCTCTTACGATTTGATCTCCGAGAGGCCGCAATTGTATTTGCTTGTTCCATGGACTTTGATACCGACCTAGCAATCGATTGAACACCAAGTTGAACAGCCGCGTTATGCGTGCGAAGAATTGCAACATGTATTATTGCAACATGTGTATCCTCGTGCTTTTCTATTTTGTTTGTTAACAAAGTTCACAAGTCGTTTGTCACCTGCACTTACAATATCGGAGACTACTAGATTTATTTTCTCACAAAGTAAATTATTTTTTTTGTTGACTTTGACGAAAAGAAAATATCGGCAAACAACTTTTTCTAAAATGATCGAAGCTAGAAAAAAAAAAAAAAAAAAAAAAAAAAAAAAAAAAAAAAAAAAAGGCGAATGTCCTAAACTAATCGTAAAATGACTACAATGTACTTTTACTATGTAGCAAATAAATTCAAAGCGAGACCTTGAAATTATCTTCTTGGTATCATTGTGTGCGTCGATATCGTGTTCAACAATGTAAAGTAACTATAGACAAAAAAAAGTTTTACCTGGCCTTTGCATGTTTTAACACGAACATCTTTTTATCGTGAAAAATGTCTCTTTCCCAAGAAGTCTCTTTTCCGGCTTTTTGTTTTTTGTTTTTTTTGTATCCATCATTTTCCAGATAAAAAGAAGCCGTACGAAAGTTATGTACAAAAAAAGAAAGATAATTAACAGACATTCTTTCTTCTCGCTTGAACGAAAAAAATGCGAGAAATTGTAAAGAAAATGTTTCGTCCGAGGAAAAATCCTGTCTCGGACGTAAATCGCTGGTTGCTCGGTAGTGCAACCTAGCGTAATCTCGTCGTGGCTCGTGAACGAGCGGTTCACCACTGGGCCTATGTCCTTGGCGTCCAGGGACACTTTGAGCATGCGAGACCAAACGCTCCTCCGCAAGTGTTCGCGAATTAGGTCGAAACGACGACGATGACATGAGAGCGAGAGCGAGAGAGTGAGAGAGCGAGACGCGAGGTTCTCTCGTAACCGATTCGACGTCAGTAATAATAGCGACTTCGATCGCGAGGTTTCCTTCTTTGCAATCTGCTTCTGAATAATATAATTTTTTTTTTTTCATATATATACGTACGAAAAAGAAGTCTAACTTGTACAGTCGATATTTTAATTTTTATTTCATCCTGTTCTTTATTTCAGCACGATTCCTCTCACTCGCAAAAAACTATCTTTCGCATTCACAGTTTATTTTAATTTATGCAAATTGCATCTAATACGCGAGGAGATGTGAATAGGAAGGTCTCAGTAGGACTAATTCCTTTCACCGAACCTTTGAACGGAGACCTTGAACCTTCGCACCGTTGGGCATTGTGCCAGGATGCACGGAACAAACTTTTTGCGACAGACAAGAATTCAAAAACAGCTCTCATGATAGAGGATCATACATATGTGTGTGTGCGCAAATATATTTCTATGTCGAGGATATCTTCTAGCTGCGCATTTTGTTTCCTTGTTGCGATGTGCGTGCGTATCCCTTCCGTTATAATATGCGACTCTCGAAGGCGTCCCGAAGGCTCGCGATATGCGTCACCGTTCATGCGTAATAACTATCGCTTGTGCAACGAAGGCGAAGTGCATATTTATCGCACGTGCACCTCCTTCGCCTCTCTCAAGTATGTATGCATTCCGTTTAACCGCCGACCTTCTTCGCGGCCCATATCTCACTTTTCGCGTACTTGGTTCCCGATTCGCTTCGCTTTTCGTTTTGCTCGTCCTTGAGAATCGCGGCTAAAGAACCCGAAAGAGCATTCGAGCGCTCCGATATGCGCGAACGAGTAAATTATTGTTGTACAATTTATACAACGTAATTTTAAAACAATTGTATATCGTGACACGTGATTTTTCTCGTTGAAGATTGTTGCAACTTCGAAAGTGTATATTTAAATTTTCAAAATAGGCGATGCGCGCGCGTGCGACACGGTTTTTCTTCCAAGATGCATCCGAGGAGAACCGAACGAAATGTCGGAAAACACATAAATTTCAAAGTCTTACAGAGAAAAATCTAATGATCCCCCTGGAAGGTCCGTAAATTCATCACCGAGACTCGTTTCCGAAGACGTTGCGCTTTGGACGTCGAAGGCGCACGCTCGAAGGCCAAGCGATGCCAAGCGAGTCGAGGAGAAGGCGCTCTCTCACCCTCCGTCAATCCGCGGCGGGTTTGTCGGGGGAGGAGCAGTGACTCCGAGACGTGGCCGGCTTCGTCGAAGGCGACGTCGCCGACGCGCTTCGCCCGTGTGACGCGACAGTACGCCGGCCAATCGTTGAACACGCTCTCTCGAGCGGCGAGTGAACGGACGGCGAGTGTAAAATAGAAGAGAGTGAGAGCGGACGAATGTGGCGTGCCGTCGTCGTTGCCGCCACCGCCGCCGCCGAAGAGAGGAGGTAGGTAGGTGGCCTGCGCCGGTCGTGGAACTCTCGACCCCGATACCATGTCGTGGTCGATGCACGTTCGCGTTCCCGCGTCTTCCTCTTCGTCGTGTGTACGAAAGAGCCGAGTCGTTCTTTCTCTCTCTTCGCGACGAATGTCGATCGAGAGAACGTCATTCTGCGCTTCTTCGTCGCGATATCACGCGGAGAAATAACACGCGGCGAGAAGGAACCGATTTCTTTCTTGTTGTCGAAGAAGATCACTGGGAGAGACCGTTGTGTAACGTTTCGAACGCGACCTTTCGTGACCTCCCTTGCCCGCTACCTGACGAAAACGAATCGGAGTTGGAGGGAGTCCCGGAGCGCGAGACCGGCGGATCTTCTGCATCGCAGATCAGTCTACGTCCGCTGGAGACCGTGAGATGTGAACGGAGAAAAGTGGCCGGCCGAGAGAAACTCGGATGAAAAGTGCAAGTGGAATATCGTCGAGCGAGTGCGTGCATGCGTGCGTGCGTGCGTGCGTGCGTGCTCGCGTGTGTGTGTGTGCGCGGATACGTTTGCCTTCTCTCGCTCGCCGTCTCGCGTTCCCGCCAGAGAACGTTTTCCATCGTATAAAACGCTAAGATGTGAAGATGTTCTTTCGTAAATCGTTTGATCCAAACGAACGCGACGACGTTGCGTTTTGCTGACGCGAGTATGTAATTGTCGTCGTCGTGCAATTGTTTCCACTCGAGTGAGGACAGTATGTGCTCCGAAATGTGCGTTCCGATAAAAACGCGAATTTAAATCGACAGGTGAAAAATTCGCAGGCAATGCAAAAATTAATTTGCGGGAAGATGAAGCTGTTTTCTAACAGAAGCGATCGAAGTGTTCGCGCAAACGGATCCGTAGACTCCGAAGAATCGTAACTTGCTTTCTAATGCGCGGTCGGCGCACCGCCACTCCATACTGCAATTTACGTCGTATCCACGTGTGTTGGAGTTGACCGGATTTTCGAAAAACCGCACAGAGACGACGCGCGTGTGCAGAACCGTGTGTTGCTTCTTCAATTCGTCAACTACACACGGCTCGTGCGAGGCATCCGTCAACTTTGTCAACCCTCTGCGTCCACTGTTAGATCGGTGAGCGAACGCGTGTAATTGGAAAAAAACAAACAAACAAAGCAATAACGTAGACGCGCGCTTTTAGTTTCTCATCAAAATACAATTTTCCACCTGCTGATTGTTGAGACAATTAAATCCCTCGCGAAATTTCACGCGATTAATTAGCGCAATGGAAGCGATTGCAAATCTCTTCTATCCGTTTAAGTGTTTTCTTGTTTTTTGACGTGCTCGCATTCGCGAGATTTCGAAGCAAAAGTCCGCACCGGACAGTCGCGCTTTCTCCCCTCGCTTTCGCTATCGCTCCGCGAAAAGATAGGAAAGTTCAGTCGCGACTACTACAGTTGTGAAAGGTAGAACGGCAAAATGTAGATGTTGCTTTTAAAATGAGAAGGTTGTCGACCGAAATCAACCGTCGTTGTGTGTCGTCGTCGTTTCTCCCGCGTCTAACGAACTTGTTGAAAAGTTTTACGAAACCGAACGTAGAACTGATAAGCGAATATCGATACATCTTGGGATCGCGGCTTATCGGATTTCGTAACTACGCGTTTCGACAAATCCGATATTCCGCGGAGCAAAGTTGTTGTTTGCACGAGAATATCGGAACAATATTTTGAGAAAACGCGTCGCCGTTATCTTGAAGAAATTGAATTTATTTGTTTCTCGAATTAAATAGTATTTAAACATTTACCTTCTCCCCTCCTCTCTGTGCAGTCGCTGCGTAAATCGACGTAAAGACACCTGGTGCTCGAGTTACCACGGCGTGCCGTCCTCAGGTTGCAAAAGAGTTTGTTTTGCACGAGAGCTCTTCCAAAGCTCGAAGCGATATTTCCGCAAAACACATTTTCAAGGAGAAATCATTCGAGACAATTTGTTGTCCGAGACTATTCGCAATCATTATCGATCAAAGTTTTCGGAATCGATTTCGAAAAAAAAAAGAGTTTCGCGTATAATAGCTACTCAGCGTAGTGTCGCACAGTCAAAAAGACAAAGAGATCTTTTTGACAACGTGCGGGCACACGTCTCCGCTTCTTTTTCTTTGTAATTTTTTCATTTTACCCCCCCGTTTGATCTCTCCTCTTCGACGTGTAAACATTGCAATGTTTAACAAAACATTATTCGGCAGAAAATATGTTAATGCACGACTCTGTACTTTGGTATTATTATATTTTAACGCGCGTATATTTAAAAGTGTACGTGTGTCTCGCAGCATGTTTTATGCAACATCGATGACGCGCCGGTCAAACAAACGTTCTCTCGGATTATGCGCGCGCTTGTAAATTGATAGCGCGAAAGTGAGCATGCGCTGACCACCTGTTAGAAGGATAAAAGCCGTCGAAAACCGATGAGGAAAGAACAGGGGATGGGCGCGAGATGATGACAAGAAAAAAATTGCTTGAATGCTGACCCCCGCAGTTTTGACACTTGCGGTCTTTTTTCGACATTTCTTTCATTTAAGTTTAATGTGTGCTTTGTCGACCGCTAAGAAGCGCCTAGGATAATCGACATGAACACAGTGTTTGCAAACTCGTCCGGTCATTTCACTTAATGACGCTGTTTCCCAAGAAACTTCGTCTGTTGTTTTATCTCCGTTCCATTCTCTTAATTATTATTTTTTTCAATATTTTGGATAAAATTACGTCAAGTGATAAGTATATATCTTCACGCGTGACGTTTCGTTATTTGTGTTTTCCTTTTTTTTTTTTTCTTCCACGTCCGGATATCGCACGTTTATTACTCACTCCGTCGTTATATCTCACTTATAATTCCATTATCTATTAAGGAGTTTAAATTCCGTCATGTTAGATGATTTATGTTAATGCTCGGCAATATATTCCCGATAATGTGGTCCCTTTATTTTTTTTCTTTTTTCTTTTTTTGCTTTTGCGTCTTATTCGTCTTCATGCGCAATTGTAGAACTGATAAATAGAAATGGATGATCTTTTCGATGATTAAGGGCCACTCTCTTCAAAACAGCGAGGCAATTTCCATCTGTCATTTTGCGTCTTTCCGATCGTTACGCGGAGATTTATAAGACGTTCCCCGAACGCGATCCCAGACTTCCTCGAGAGAGAGAGAGAGCGCGCAAAGGAAGAGATGCGCCCCTTTTCAGAATTGGTACCGCGAAACCTATATCCGCGTCTATAAAGCGCAGTGAACGCGGGTGAACCGGGTGCAACGAACTCTACGACTCCGTATCTTTTTCTTTCTCCCTCTCTCTCACTCTCTCACTCTCTTCGACGCTCCCTCCCGGCCACTGGGCATCATCCCATCCCCTCTATAACTAGCCCTCTTTCTCTCTTTTTCTCTCACGCTTCTGTCCCGCTCTTACGTCTCGTATCAGACGCGCGCGCGAGTTGAGGCCGATTTTCGCATGTCGCTCGCTCGCGTGTCACGCTCGCCCGATGACGTTGAAAACGCAAACGACGCGACGATTCTCGATATGGAAAACTGCATTCGATGTTATGCGCGATATCAAGAGAGAATCGCGACAGCGGCGTCAACGTGGCGTGACGGGGAGAGTTATTGCGTTTAATGCAACTCAACTGGCGCACTGGAGCACCGTAATGAATAGCGCGCGTTGAATGCCAACCGTCATCACGACGTGTGTTTTGTATTGTCGGATCTAGCAACGAGAGATTCGCGCAATTTAGCTGAAAATCGCGCGACGTTCTCGGTCCCCGACGTTCTCGAAGCTCTAAAACGAACGCTTTCTTTTGGTGTCTCCGCCGCTGCCGCCGTCGCATAGAGGCGGTTCGACGGAGTCAATCCCCTCTCCCCCTTTGAACCGGGTTGGTTCACGAGAGAAAAATCGATCTCTCGCTCCAAGGGGCGTTCGTAAGAATGCACTTTGTGTGTGTGTGTGTTTTAACCGAGGAGACAAATCTCGCAACTTGGTCGACATTGACTTCTTCGCTTGGACGAGTAACGTGAACAGAGAGTGGAAAGATTTCTCTTCACAGGTTCCAATTGCGAATAGAAACCCGCCAAATGAAACCCGCGAGGCTCGATAAAACCACACGCGCTAAATTTATATTTGCCGCAACGTTCGTCCCCCGGTGCATATCGTGGAACTTTTGCGGAACTTCCATTAATCGATCGTCGATTTCAAGGCCGTCGTCTTCCGCACGCTAATCACGGCTAAGTTCGCCGCCGTTTCGTCGGCCAGCGGAAGTTCGTCCTTTCACATCCCGCGACCGTAAAGTCGCTTGATGCGCGTTTAATCGGCGCGCCGATGGGACGCCGCGCGCGCGGCGTTTAATTATAGCGCGGCTAATCAGGTCGTGATATGAGGATTTTATTTACGTCGTGCAACACGTCGTCGTCGTCGTCGTCGTCGTTGTGAGGACACCGCGAATTAATAAGTGCGGTCGCGCGGCGTGATCGTCGTGAGAATGGCCGTTTATATTACGCCGCTCGTCTTGTCCTTGGGACTCGATAACCGTTTTCTAGGCAAGGTCGAGACTTGAAAACTTTACTGGATATACCGCTTTATCGATTTATCAATGCCACCCCGTTTTCTCTCGGAATGTTTTGCAAAATCGACCTTTTAACGATAAAGTTTATGAGCCGCGCTACGTACATGTGTTTTCCTCACATGTGGTGGGATAAGAAATTTCTTATCAGTTTAGTTGCGGAGGAAATGAGATTTGTTTCCAATATTCTCTATTCTACATGTGTGTGCGTACATATACGTACTTAATTTTATTGCATACACTTATAATACATGGTTTATACATTTTCTTTTCGTTGTAATCGTCAGCAAGATTAGTTTCTTCTACATGCGCACGAAAAGTATTTATATTTATTTTATTGTCTGTGTAAAGAATCGCATCGCGCTTAACCGTCGTTTGTATTTGTGTTCGCAGGTTGAACAAAATGCACGCGATGGAAGGTGCGATCGAAAATAGGAGAAATGTGAACACCGCGGAAGACGACAAGTCGACGGATACGCTGCCGTCGTCACCGAAGATACCCCAGAATCAGCAGAACGGCGCCGCCCTTCCGGAGGAGACTGCCGCGGCGCCAGCAACGGTGGCGAGCCACGCTCATCCCAAGAAAGACACGATCGCGAAGAAAGCCGAGAAAACGAAGAGCTCGCGATCCGACGCCGAGACTCCGGACACAAAGAACAGGCAATTACTTGCGAGCACGTCGCAAGAGAAGATCAAAAGCGTCGTAGCCCAGCAACGTCCCATCAGCGCCGAACCGGTCGAAGCCATTAAGAAGCGGAAATCCACCAATGGGCAACTGTCCGTGGTCGGGAACCCTCGAAAGAAGCTTTGCGTCGATAAGCGCGAGGAGTACATCTTGGAAGTCGTCGGCGATGACAACGACACGATCGACGAACTGGTCGCGAGGGCCAATGAGCTAAAAGCTGAAATCTTCGTAAGTGCACGGAAAACAAATTCGTAATCTATTGCGAAATTATCTTTGTTCGGCGTTTGTGTTTTGTTTTTTTTTTTGTTTGCTAATCTACGCTGTGCTATTTGCAGGCGCTCAAAAAGCTAGCGAAAACCAAAGAAACGGAGTGGAACGACATTTTGAGCAAGAGAAAGCTCAAAGAGGAAGCATACTTACGGCTTCAGAGAAAGATACAGATAACAATGT
Organism: Pseudomyrmex cubaensis; assembly: GCA_014825685.1. NCBI lineage: Eukaryota > Metazoa > Arthropoda > Insecta > Hymenoptera > Formicidae > Pseudomyrmex > Pseudomyrmex cubaensis. Next base: position 32,030 of record QVOA01011315.1, on the reverse strand, counting down.
ACATGGAGAATGACGGCCAACTGGAAGATTTGCCGCCAACTTCTTCGTCGTTCGAATCCATGGATTGGGAGAGCAGCGGCGGCGCAACAACCGTGTCGAAGGAGAAATCACAGATCGTGAAGAAGGAAAAAACGGCGAAGAACGTCTTGCAGCGAACAACTCCTCCGAAAACTAACGGGGAAAGTACCCGCAAACAGAATGAGATGTCGAGCTCGGAAAGTCGACAGATCGGAGAGGGCCGTCAAGGTGCGATAGTAGATGTCAAATCTATTATCGCCGACCACAGGCTCAAACATCCCGACTCCCAAGTTCCTAGGAGGTAATTTAAAAAAAAAAAAAGCCTAAAGCGAGAACGTAAAAAATAAGTCAAAGCGCTTTGCAAATTTTCCTTTTTGAACGTTCGCAAAATATATTTATACAAAAATACCCTAATTTCTAATATTACATATTTCTAATATATAATACAGAGGGCGGAGGATGAGAAATTCAGTGAACATCAACCTCGGGACTGGCGGTGCCATGGTAGAAACGGTAATGCACAACACCGACTCGAGACCGTCTAGCGCGGAATCGTGCAAGAGCAATCCACCAGATTCCGTGAACTACGCTAAAGACATGCTAATGCAATTTGCCAAAATGAGCCAGCAAGGTAACGTCCGTTTTTTTTCTTGATTCTTAATTTTCGTGTGAAAAGCGTCGAAGTGATTTACGCTAATGTTAATCAGCAATCTACAGTCGCCGTTAAACATTTGTGTTTAGGTGAACCAGTTAGAGTGCCGCAAAACTACCCGAACGTGACGCTTCATCCAGTTGCGTCCTTGTCGGCATCCCAGAACACCGCGCCTCAACCAACCGGCTCGTTACTTCACGGAATTCTAACGAAGAAGACGCAGTCGCCAAAACCCGCTACCAGTTTGTCGCCTACTTTAGCAAGATTACTTCAGAATTCCCCGGCAAACGCGGCAACGGCAGTGGCGTCTACCTCACAGCAAAGTGCCACGACCCAGCACTTGTTCCAGAACTACCAAAATAATCTTGACATGAGCCAGTTTAACAACATCCTGTCATCTTCCAAAGTTCGTAGCTTTGTTATTTCTTGAAATTATTACTTGCATAATTCGAATCGGTACATTAAACGAGATTTCTCTTCGTTCTAGGCTCGCACAGAGATAACTATAACTCCCGTCGTAAATACCCCCGCACAATCTCACTCTAACGATTTAATTCAAATGGTAAAGGATATTGCCTTGTTTTTATTAAATACTTCCGCGCGTGTTCGTGTTCTGATTGTCATATTGAAATTTCTAGGAGGACGTAGAAGAAGAAACTGATGACAGGGGAAGCAGTTCGAGCAGCGCCAAACAAGTAGTAAAAGATAATCCACCTTCACCGAGCACCCCGCCAAAATGTCAAGGATGCTTGGTTCGTCCCGCGCAATTCGTCTGCGCTGGATGCGCAAACCAGTGGTACTGCAGTCGTACATGTCAGGTACGACGTAACTATATTTACTGACTTTATGTCGATTAATACTAATTAATATTGTTATAATATATGATGATTAATATTATAATATCAATGAAATTTAGCTCGGCGCCTGGCAAACGCACTCCGACTATTGCCCGCCAGAATCGGAAAACGGCAAGACGAAGACTGGCGTTTAACGCCCAACATCCTTGGGCGTTCGATGTGTACAACGACATCAGGCAAGATACACCAGGCAAAGTATGAATCTAGTCAAGAAATGAAATGCGAAAGAATATACGAATGTAATTTCATATCGAGTGATTGAGCGAGTGTGTGTGTGTGGCGCACGAGATGTAAGAGACTTTGAGGAAAAGAAAAAAATAATTAACGCGTCGCGTATTTATTTAAGTTAATCGAGAAGAGATCCCCTCGTTGAAATGAAAGGAGAATGATGTTTTCGTTCTGCTGACGAATGGCATTTACTGACTCCCTTTTTAAAGGAGAATATTCCACGCTATACTTTCATCTCTTTACAGGACAAAAAAATCACAAAACTTCCTATACTTGCTCGAACTGTAGTTGACAAAAATTTAATAAATAAAAAAACAGTTAATACTAACGATTTATGAAACCGCGTGTTACATATAAGACTTTATCAAGTAAGTCGCGATAATTGATTTTACTAGTCGATAGTTTTCGAGTTCTTTGAAAACATGAACATGAAGAAGAAACTAATTCTGAGACGCTTTTGTAAAATAAAACAAGTACCAAGTATCGCGCTAAACAGGATATATCGGAAACTGTCATCTACTTTTTGCTTGTACCATGATTTCCGATATACTCTGTACGTTTATTGTATATAATTTTATATATTTAACACAGAGTTGTTCTCAACGTCGAAATTTAAAATGTCCTTTTAATGTGCGGAGCGGATTGACACATAAATTTGTTATAAGAAAAACTATTGAAAAAGATACTTTAAAAAATATTGAAAAACAAAATTATTTTACATATATTTATAGAAAAACATATAAAATATTTATATAAAATACGAATTTCTCATAATAACATTCGATTATTATGAACATTTTTATAATAGTTAATGTAACGATTATTTTCACAGATGTATACAATGTATATTGTCAGTTCATTCAATCCGCTCCTTTGTAAAATTTTATTTTCTACATAAACAAGAGACATTTCTATGTTAGAGAAATACAATTTGTTGTCTTTTTTTTTTTTTAATAATTACAACAATTCAGTCCTTTTTCGTTCCTTTTCTTTTTTCCTGTCTGACCACAGAAGTAAAAGATTTCTTTTTTTAAACCGTGGACGTGAGAAATAACTGGATAATAAAAATTGAGCGAGATTTGTAATTTGTCGAGTAATCAGCTTAATGAATTAAAAATCACGTTTATATTAACTGAAACAATCATACGGAGCAAACATTGTTATCTTTAGCTAAAAAAAACATTCGTAAATATATTTAAAATTCATCTTCCCAAAACTTGCTTTACAAACATATTTCATCCAGTTATTTTTTCACCAGTGATCTATTTTCACATGCACACGATTCCACTAGTGTCTCACATTTAAGTTGTGCCAATTCTCAACGAGTCTAATCGAAATAATCTATTTAATTTATTTAGAGGACAAACGTTGTACTAGCTGTAGTTCGTACAGTGTAGGAAATGTTTGGCTCTGCTTTAAGATTTGTATTGGAACCCTTGAAAAACCTACACTCGTGATGTACGAACTATCTATGTAGACACGCTCATTGTTCCTGGGCTCGATTTATCGAAAATTGATGCAACCTTAATATGAGAAGGCATTGATGAAGTCGATGTATATGAAATGCAGGTTGTGCAAGCACCAGACTGTGTGCTTGCTTTATACAATTATGTAGAAATACTTCACATGCAATATTTTATATTCCGTTCGCGTTACCAACGTGTATGTATGAGTCTAGATTTAAGAGAACATTAGCTTTAGAGTATAGTGCTTTAAAAGTTTTTTTTTTATGTTGTTGGTGATGTAATTCTCACACGTTTTAGGTTTTTTTTTTTTAAATTACGTTAACCTAAACGTTACCCTAAACGACGATTGTCCTCAACGTCATCTGTACCCTAAAGTTCCTACAGGTACATGCAACATTATACATATATTTTTCCCAATTGTAAAGCAAATAATAAAGTTTTTAATCATATATATATATAAATATATATATAAATATATATATATATACATCCTTCTCACAGATTTTTTTGTACAAGTGTTTCTCCCTTCCTTTTTATTTATTTTGTAAGTTATCACGTTTTTATTATACGTTTACTGTTTCGAGATTAAAATAAAAATTTGATTATTTCTCTATGCGCGTCAAAATTTTTGTGTTGCGAGAGAAAACGAGCGCGAAATTTTTTGGTCGATACAGTAGGTAGAGCGTCATTTTCATGTATCGACTTATCGTTTTCAGTGCGAGATAACATAACAACACATAACCTAACCTCAATCAATTTTGCGACTTAACACCACTTGATATCGTACATGTTTCAATATATTTTCTAACATTTCTATATTTTAACAATCATGAGGAATCAATGGTGTATCTTATCACTGAAGAAAAAGCTTACGTAAGTCTATCAGAATGTTCAATCCACTTGTAAACATTAGCCGGTCGTTGACGACTGCCGCAAGGTCCAAACGACGTGTTGTTGTGACCGGAATAGGAGTCGTGTGTCCTTTAGGAGTTGGAACGCAAAATGCCTGGAGAGCTCTTATTGACTCCGAGTGCGGGATCACGAAACTCTGTGAACCAGACTATGACAAGTTACCGTGTAAAGTAGGTGAGCAATTTAAAAACATTTCTCTCATGAAGATATATATGTTTATCTTATTAAATAAATATTTTAAATAAATATTTTATATACAAAAAATTTGTCAATTTCACCTACTATTTACAATCGCTCAAAAATATATTATTAAACGATAATTAAATAATCATTAACATTCAACAGCTGCGTCAGTACCAAAAGGAAATGCTCCCAATGAACTCAACATCGACTCCTATTTTACGAAGAGCGAGCTTCGCACCATGTGTTCTGCAACTGCGTACGCACTGATAGCCTCGGAAGAGGCGCTCGTGGATGCAAAGTGGAAACCGAACGACGAGAACGACAAACGTGACACCGGAGTTTCAGTAGGAATTGGCATGATAGATTTGGTGGACGTGTGCATGACATACGAGGCTCTGAAAAAGGGATATAGCAAAGTCAGTCCGTTTTTTGTACCGAGGATATTGCCGAATATGGCTGCTGGTCAGATCAGCATCAAATATGGTTTTCGAGGACCGAATCACTCTGTGTCGACTGCGTGCGCGACGGGTGCGCACGCCATTGGTAATAACAAAAACCTCTCAATCGTTTACATTTTTCTCTCTCCACAAAGACAATGCTGTGATACGCCACGTGTTTTCAGGTGACGCGTTTCGTTTTATTCGCGGCGGCGAGACGAGCGTCATGGTGTGCGGTGGGGCAGAAGCATGCATCAGCCCGTTGGCCATAGCTGCGTTTTGTCGGCTTCGCGCGTTAAGCACGTCAATGAACGACGCGCCGGAAAGAGCGTCACGACCGTTCGACCGGGATCGCGACGGTTTCGTCATGGGCGAAGGGGCCGCGATACTTGTGCTCGAGGAACTGAACCACGCACTTGCCCGAAACGTGCCTATCTACGCGGAAGTACTGGGCTACGGTCTATCCGGCGATGCGTCGCACATAACAGCGCCCAGCGAGGACGGAATCGGCGCGCTGCTGGCCATGGACCGAACGGTGAAGGACGCCGGCATCGAGACCTCGGAGGTGACGTTCGTGAACGCGCATGCCACGTCTACGCCGTTGGGCGACGCAATCGAGGTAAAGGCAATCGAATCGCTGATGGGCGAGCACAGCGAAAACGTGACGGTGACGAGTACGAAGGGAGCGCACGGTCATTTGCTAGGAGCCGCCGGCAATCTGGAAGCTGCCTTCACAATTCTGGCGATCAAGGAAGGTATCATACCGCCCACCTTGAATCTAGACAATTTGGATATGGAGACGCGATTGAATTTTGTGCCGCACAAGAGAGTTAAGTGGAAAACGACGACGCGACGAACAGCCTTGAAAAACGCGTTTGGCTTCGGCGGAACGAATGCGTGCTTGTGCTTCACGCAGTATGTCGATTAAACAGTTTTCGAGACGATTGTAACACGAACAGATAAAACCACTTTTCAGTTATTCCTCGAAACACTTCAACTAAAACGTGAAAATATTCAAAGGAATAGAAGTCAGGTAATACAAATCTTTTGATATTTTTGTCTTTCAATTAACACGGAAGAAAACCATTATGAAAACACTATTGTGATGATGTATACATACATATGCGAAACAACAAAGCTCAAGAGAAGAAAATTCGGTAACGAATTGAATCTCAAACACACATCTGTGTTAGTCAGTTATATATATCGACTTAAATATTTTTAATAACTTTTATGTATATGTAACATATATATATATATATATACAATATATGTAAATATATATTATAATGTATGATAAAAAAAGTCCTTTTTGTAGAACATTCTTATAGAGCGCGTAACGATACACAAAAAGGGATGTAAATCGAAATATAATAAAATATATGTATATATATTATATTGGAATGCAACATTAATCTCTTTTTTTCTGTTTTTTTTTTATATATATATTACGATATAATTCTCCATCATAAATATAACTCTACCTACAGTATACGGACCCAAGTCCACATATTATTGTGTCGCCGTGCAAGTAATCTTCGTAAAAACAATTTTCAAGAAATATTTCAATCGACATATAATACTCTTCAAGTGCGTCGGCTGTCACTGGAGAGCCTGTGTCTGTAACAATTTGCATTTACTCAGCACAGCAAAATCAAATCCGCCGTATTCACGCGGTCCTAAAAAATATTCACATCCAAACTGTCACTACTAGTATCTGCTACTTCAATTATACAGAGATCTATCATTTAAGTTCTCAATAGTCGCGTAAATACCTCAACTTTGCATCGAATGAGTTTTATCTTAACATTTACTCGACGTGTAGTCTTTTTTGTTTTTATCAGAGATGTAATGTTTTTCAATTGCAAAGAGAAACAGCGTTTTCTATGTTTTTTTTTTTTTTCTCAATTTAAACACATTTTTAACCATTTTATTCACATCGAAAGTCGCGCAACTTTTGAATCATATAACAATTATTCAAAATACATCATCTATCGTGTCTTGCTACTGGCAGTAAATTAAATGTACAAAAGGAGAAAAAAATTATTATATCAAATTACCATTAGTTAAGTAGGAATTCTTAGTGAAGAATAGAAAGTCGTTTCTGATGGTTGCACAACATAGCAAAACGTTCCTTCAGAGTTTGTCGAAGTTCTTGCCGTTTCTTCGCGAGTTGACACATTCGGGACTTGAACTCTAACACTTCCTCCGCTGGAATATAACTTTCTTTCTCGTCGTCATCGGAGAAATAAGAATCCTGGACAACAATCGCGACAATCGGAGTTAAACTTCCGTAGAGAAAACAAGAACGCTCGAAAAACGCCACGTAAAATTTTTCAATTACCTTCAACATTTGCGTAAGCGTCGGGCCTCTATCCATCAATAAAGAGATGCTAGAACTGGAATGATTAAGTTTATCGTGACAAGCTCCTTCGTGATTACAACATTCATCGTTGCAAGCCACCTCGGAGCCTTCCGGTGTACTAGGGAGAGAAGAACTACTGATATTATGCTCCGAAGAGTATCCGCAATCCTGGGACGATTGCTCGCTAGAATGTTTTTTCTTCTCGGTGAAGTTCGTCACCTGTATCCACATGTTATATTTACTAGATTTACTACGTTTCCAGCTATCTATCAAATCCTCTTCTCTTCTAGAATCTTTGCAGTCGTCATCAGAATGCGTCATCCTAGTGATATACTGATTGGTGTTTACTTTTTCACCTTCCTTGAAACGAGACAAAAATAAACACACAATTGTAAATCGATAACAAAGCTCTGTACAGAGATATATCAAGTTAACCAGTGTAATCACCTTACAAGACTCGCACGTATCGGATAAATCCTCTTGAAGTAATTGCTTGTTTTTATGCGATACGTTGCTTTGCTTTGATTGACTTATACTAAGTTTCGTTTTCGTTTCGGCTGCGTCCTTTTTACTCATGTTTTTCGGTGCGTTTGCCGTATTTTTCGTAGGGAATGCCACTGCGATTTCTGAGTTACTTTGTGATTGCGATGTAATCGGTGCTTTCGCTTTCTTCAAACAATCCGGACATTTACACGTTGGCGGCCCTTTGTTTTTGGGATCCAAGACCTGCAACTGAGATCGACGAGACACGCGCTGGTCAAAAGTATGTGCGCAGTAGCATACGTACGAGATAATTAAACTAATAAAAACACTTTCGCGCTGTACCTTGTGACGATTGATGTTTTGCGTAGTCGGCTTGGATTCTGCACAGGTATCACAGGGTGATGATTCGCTTTGTCTCTCGCTCGCACACTACAATAAAAAGTTATATTTTATTTAGCGCTAAATTAATAATCATATCAATTTTATTCCCATTTTGATCGTGATGAAAAAAACAGTATAAAAACTTAGAACAAGAATATTACGCATATACACTTGCAACGTACGTCACAGGAATTTTCCTTTTCTTCCGTCTCGTAACGCCGTTCCTTCTTCTTTTTACGTTTCAACCGTAACTTCTCACGCCTTTGTTGTTTCGCTATTTCTTCCCTCGTGAGCTCCTCGTACAACAGTTCCAACTGAGAAATACCTTGTTTCACTTCGACCGCCATCTGTACAGAATAAAAGTTTTGTTGCAACAAACATTATGTCACGCACATTTTTTAAAACAGTAGTAAAATAAAACTGAACAAATAAGAGATTTACCTGAAAATTTCTGGATAACGCGTCCACCGCGACCGCGGCTAATACTTTACACACCGTTTCCCCTTCTTTCAGACGTCGATGAACTCTGTGCAATCGTTCCGCTATGCATATACCTAAGCATGTAAGTACTTCTTCTTGAGCAATTTCCAGCGTTTTCGCGTGGCGTTCTCTGAAACCCACAGCTCTCTCGTTGTTTCTCCCAATAGACGATACATATGTAAAAAACGCGATAACGCACTCTTTTAAAAATTACTACCTTCCCATGAGCTCCGGTTGCGCCCGACCGATGAGAGTGCCGATGTATTCCGTGATCGCTGGCAAGTGGACGTGATTTTCCGATATACAACGTTTAATTCCGGAATATAATACTGCCACGTAACCTTTTTCTTTCGTAGGTTCGGGTTCACGGGTCAGAAGAGACGACGCCAGCAATACCTTATTACGGCACTCTGCGCAAAACCTTACGCAAATCGCAGTTACGTTAAATTATGTCACGTATAGATTTTTGCGGGAATAAGACGCGAAATTATATACCTGTGTTTACGAAGATAAGTGTCCAAAGTGTCGTCAAGCGTGTCGGTCTCTATCAAAGCTAGTTCCTGCTTGCACGGCAATTCCATGCAATCCCACACTTCCCTCCAGGCGTTCGGCGGCGGACGCATCCGTTGAATCTCCAGAGAGTGCAATACACATCGTCGTGATTTTCGATTTCTCGGCTGTTTCTCTACTAAATTATTTAATCTAGCGCTGCACCGCGGCAAAAACAACAACTCTTCCTTTAGTGTCTTTGGTATTTTCGCGTATTATCTTCGATAACGATTTTTCAGTTGTCGACGTACCTGTGTCCGTGCAATATTGTACAAAGTTTCTGAGGCGATTCCAGAACCTCATCTTTTATTGAGAGCATACCATCAGGAGTAATAACCAATGGATCTAAGGCAGGGTGTCCCGACTTCATTAAATCGTAGAACAATCTTTCAACACTGCAAACATAGAATGTCTTGCTGTCATTCACAGTAAATACATGTTACAATGTGTTAATACAATAAAAGAAGACAACTGACCTTCTCCTACAACCGACACACGGTTCCGCTTGGCCTAAAATAGCGAGTATGTCCTTGCAGGTGATTTCAAAAGATGCTTTGATCTCTTCCTTTGTGAGCATATCCAACTTTCTTATGAATTCGTCCAGTTGTTTGCCACGAAAAAAAAAAAAAAAAAAAAAAAAAAAAAGTAAATCAAATACATTTCTCCAATTTTGTATAGTGCGCAATTTTACTCTTAGTTAATAAATTATATATTTCAGATGAGTGAGAAATACATGAAACATTTTTCCATTCTTTAATCTTTCGTAACAGATTGACAAGAATACAAAATCAAAGAATGACGCAATTATCTGTAAAGAATGCAAGAGCAAAGACAGCAGGAGTGCCACTGTCCTCGTTGTACTCCACATCGGAGATGTTGATCTACGTTCCGACAAGATGAAAGATCATCAATCACGATGATAAACAAACGAAGGTAAATTCTAGAACTGTGTGTACAAGCTTTGGTAAATATCTCGATTGTTTTGTTTTTTTTTTGTTTTTCTTGATTTCTCGCTTATCTGTCACGACTTTAATTTCTTAGATTTTAGGTTAAACGTATCCATGCGGAAGCAGGCGACGTTACGTAAGGCATCGTCGCGCTCCAGGAGTCGGCGATCAGGAGGGCAACTTCGCGCTCACCGTCACGTTCTCGTCGATAATGAGGGGCAATTGATTGCACTTCAGCTCTATCGGGTCATCGTCCCGCCAAACATTCACCAGTTTCGCCATCGTTTTTTCTGTTCGATTCAGACTCGAGTCCGTTCTTTCGTTTTAGGCGCTTGCTCTTGAAGTGCCTCTCGTTCTCTCTCTCTCTTTCTGTTTCTTTTTCTCTTGTGCTCTTGGAGGTCAGGGCCCGGTCAACGCGCCCCAACGAATTGCCGCTCTCGTAGATCCTCGACGATGATTTCCTCGCGTAAGAGACGGTTGTTGTCCGCACCTTGATGCAAACTGATGCAAACAAAGTGACGGAGTGTCACCACATACGATCTGCCATTTGCAACGTACAGAGTCGCCGTCTATCGCTATCTACTTCCGCCCTACGTCGAGAATTTGTACATACATACAATATACACGTTGTACTCTCTACCGGCGATGCGTCACCGTTTACATTGTATCCTACTTGTCTTCTAATCGTGTCTCCGCCCCCTCTAGTTAACCGCCGCGGTTTAACGGAAAAATTTCCAAATGTGTGAGGCGAAGGTTCTCGAGAGTTTCTTGCGCTATAAGATGACATTCCTTCGCGTATCGGTTTTCAAGATTTTTACGAGCTTCATAAAGCTATCCATCGAATTTAAAACGTTGTAAAACAACAGATTGCATTGTTCTCGCATATCGTGAGGATTTATGCAAGGTCGATTTGTTTTCGAGTCTTTGAGAGCTGTAATAACTATTTTGATAGCAAGTACATGAAACTTGTTGTGTTGCATTACCTACATTGTTTTTTTTTTTTTTTTATATACACACTTCCACACACGTAGCAGAGAGAATTCTATAAATTTTACATACGTACGTATGTCTCTCTTTATACTTTCGACATATATCTATAACAGATAATAAATTAATTATTAAATATTTTATAAAGCAACAACGTTGCAACGAGACCTTCCTCCTGTAAGTTTTGTAGTTCTATTTTCTTTTCCCTCCCTCTTCGCGAGATGCGCGGCGCGCATCAGTTCTATTGTACGCATGCTCGTCCGATCACATGATAGCGTGGTAAATACAAAGTGGAAAAGGAGCGAGGATTGCAGCGCGATTGATTAGCAAAATTCTACAGAAGTTCTGTATTTGTCTTCGTCAAAATAATAAATAATCTAAAGAGATAAATAAAACTATATAGTAACTTATTGTTTAGCGAGGACTAGATGTTCACGAGTAACGTGAATTGCTCAACACTACTTGCTGGAACAGTCTCTCGTCTTGCTCCAAAATCGCTCGAGATTTTCGTAGACCTTCGTCTCGACCGGATTGTAATTCAGCGCCTCGCAGACGCGACAGTAGCTCTTGGACGCGCTGCCGAAGTAGCCGTGCTCGTTGATCACTTTGTAACGACCGCGCCATTCGTGATACTTGAGGTAACGCTCGTCGTCGCGGTCCAGATACCTGAGGTAATCGGCGAGCGCGTTCACGCTCGCGAAATCGTCCACATGGAGAAAAGAGTGCGGTGGTAAATATCGCCAGCAGTCCCTCACCGGCGCTCCCATTATTATCGGGACCGCGAGTTTGCCGTACGCGTTCCAAAACACCTTCTCCGTCATGTATTCCCGACAGTTTGAGTTCTCGAACGACAAGTAGAATTTGTATCTCGCCAGAGCGGCGCAGTCACGGGCGAAATGACCGGGGCAGGCGGTGCGGTTGCCGTTCAAGCAGCTTCCGAAGATGTCCAATTGATCGTGAAGCAACGACTTGAGCGCCTTTATGTAGACCCACCGTCCGTTGCGACTGCCACAGTTGCTGCCCATCACGGCGACCAGTTTAGTCTTGGAAGCTCTCACAGCGATGTCCCATCGTTCGGTGTCGTTCGACGGCGCGTCGTCGGTGGCGATTTCTACCGTTCTTCCGTAGGGAACCGGCACGTCGCTGTCCATTCGGTAGGACATGGACCAATTGAACAGACCGTCGTAATCAGACAACTTTTGATTGCCGTGTAAAAACGTATGGTAGGGAGATTCATCCGTTAAGAAAATCCATCGCTGATCCGTTCGATTTCTCGCCGGTAACTCCGACGGGCTTTTTGTGAGATGCAAGTGGAACACGGCAGCATCCGCCAGGTGCAGATCCTTCTCGTCGTAGCTCAACACGCAATTCTTTACCGTGCATTGTTCCCACGGTGAAAATCTAAAACATATGACTTCTTCATAAATGTTTAACTAATGTTGTAACTATCCGCGAAAGCAGATAGTCGGATAGATAGACGAGTCTTTATCGCTATACAAATGCAAAATTCTTTTTACAACTCCGATATTATCAGACAAGTTATCGTTTTAGTAAAATTGTATTGACACTTTGAAATATAAAAAAAAAAAAGAAAAACGCCGCACTACAACTAACTTGCTCGACGTGAAACGTCTGATATGTCTGCGTTCTAGAAACGGCCCGTGCTTCCAGATGAGAATTAAATAACTTCTATTCGCAGCGTTCGATCGCGGGGGTGCACTTCCTTCCGGCGCCATCAACCACCTTCCGAGGGGAGACATATTCTTTACCTGTGTAGAACAACATAAGCGGATCTTCTTTGTAATTAAATTATGTTTTTCAAAAATTTGCGTCTCGAATAAAACACCGATCGTTAACGTCAAATTTTTCTGATGAGCGTTGCAAAATAAAAAATTAAAAACCTCTTGAATGGAAAAGCCTCTCCTCAATAGGTACTCGTCAGGAGACATTACTTTTGTCTGCTGCTTTCGGACGTTAGGCGTCCGTTCCTTTCGGAACACGAGAAGTCCTTTCACGGGGGTCCTTTTATCGGTTGCGAAAAATTCCGGATACAACAATAACAACCAAACGATCACAGCCGTCACACCGGTGGAGAGAACGAACACGAGCCGCGAAGATTTGCGCATAATGTTTCGCGGTCGTTTATTTCATTCTTTACCGAGTGTACGTCAAACTACTACTAACCGGGGCATATCGAATCCTTGGGTCTTATCTGCTCTCAACTGATGATGGTGCTTGTTTTTTTTTCTCTAAGCCGCACGCGTTTCCACGTTGTTTCGGATAAAACACTCGTTCGTCGAAATTATGTCTGCACAATCGCATTGTTCATTTAATCATCGAACAAGATAAAACGGAGCGGCAAGTGATAAACGCGGCAGTTACTTCTGCGTTAATTTCACAAACGCCATGAATAATTCACGCGGATCCAATTACAAACGATTTCTCGTGCAACGGTAAATGTGCAATTTGCTTTAAATACTTTCTATTAGTCATTAGCAAGTGTATCCTGTGCTCGCGTGTTGTTTGATTAATTGGAATTTATCAAGCAAAGCATTTTTCACAAACAGCGAAATAACGAGAACCAAAATCATCATTAGTAACATTAATGCGCAAAGAGAGGTAGAATTGCAGTAGCACGCGTTAAAGAATGAAAATGTCAACGTTAATTACAGAGTCACCACCACATTTTAGGTCACGATAGTTACAATTTTTCTTTTTTTTATTAACAGGTTCGTTTCCCAATGATTTTTCTCGGTTCAAACAAACGGAAATGTGAGGGGCGGTCGTTGTCGGTGTAAATGAGAAAACTGACGAAAAGGGAAATTACGTGGAAAGTACAAAGGAAAGTAGCGGGTGCACTCTCTCGGTGCAATAAGGATACACGTCGACGCAAGACTGACCGTTGATCCCGATTGTCTTGGTTAGCCAAGCGTGACCGCCGTCCTCCACGGGGGTAAACGTCATTCACTATTGCCGGCTACTACCGGTGACTCTTTTTAGTGTCACAGCTGATGGACGTCGTCGCGTTGCACAGTGCGATATAGCCGCGCATCGAGCTAGGGAAAGACAAAGCTGAAGTAGAATCTTGCAAAAGTTTTGTTTTCCGATACATGTAACTTCAAATGTGAGAAATAAAGTTTTTATAAACTATCAAGAACATACCTTAATACTTTTTTTTTTTAAATTATCTCAGCACCGAATATCGCAGACCAATTTGATGGAGAATTGCCACCTGTTTGTTGAAACGCGATTTCTTGCCAAAATTCAAATGGCAGTCGTCTGAGTTTTCAGTTGCGCGCCTCCGCTTCTATTGTCGCGGACAATAACCTTTACCCTCTCTCTAACTATTCTCATCTCCTCGTGTTTTTTAAAATAACGCAAGTATGTGCGTAACAAATTGTGTGAGAAAAATACTCTGAAATTTCTCTCCTGACTCATTTGCAGTTACAGAAGTACTTGTCGTAACGACGTAATAAGCAAAAGGTGTCGAAAGTTAGAAAGTCCTGTTGTTTCAGAGAAGCTCGAAAAGTCATCGAGGTAATTAGGAAAATATATCTCGTCAAGAAGTAGCACGGTCGCATCAGTGTGCGATTGGTCATGGCTAATTTCACGCACGGCATTAAGCCAATGGCGGCTTTTCAACATCGCCTGCGATTGGTCACGGCTCCTCGAAATCTCCAAGGGCCGTCAAATAAGACGTTCGTCCGACACGAACTAGACTTCTGATTTCCTATGGAGCTGCTTCAGCTCCAGCTGGACACGCACAAGTGGAACATATACATGTCAAATTTGTAAACAACATAATCATGTTCTCCAAGTACCTGTGGCTGTCATTGTTGTTAGGAATTATTTCTTTCCTGTATTCGCGCGATTTTGTAACAACAATCGTAAAGTATTTGACAGATGGAACGTTGACAAATAGATTTGATATGAGATATTTTGGATTGAATGAAGGAGAAAGAATATTTACCATAAATGAATTAGAACAATATAAAAATATGGAGAACGGTCTGTACCTTTCGATTTTAGGCCGAGTTTTCGACGTGACAAAAGGTGAAAAACATTACGGACCTGAAGGGACCTACCACGCCTTTACTGGTAATTATAAAACTCCTCTTACAGGCAGTAAAATAACTGTCCGTTATACTTAATCCGTTAATTGTGTTTTAGGTCGTGATGCTTCCTTAGCATTTATCACCGGAGAATTTGATGACAAAGGTTTGACAGATGACATATCTAGTTTGTCTGCAAGACAAGTTAAGTCATTGAACGATTGGTTGCAGTTTTATGACAAAAATTACATTTACAAAGGTATAATATACAATTTAAACTGCTGCTGTGGGATAGCAGTTGATCTACCTCATGATAAATTTGTCCTGAGAATCAAGAGAACTTTTGTCCTGTTATTTTATCAACTATTACAGCAAGTTATATAAAAGAAAAGGTATATTCTATTTTATACTAGAAGAAAATTTGTATTTATATGCTATGCTCTGAGATATAGACTATACATGTGAGGTAGATCAACTCTAAATAATATTTCCTAAAGTTATTTGATATTTTTTCTCTAGGAAAATTACATGGTAGGTACTATAACAGAGATGGTAGTCCAACTACGGAATTTGATAAAATACAAGAAAAGTTGCAACTTGCAATTAAAGAGAAATTACTGGAGGAAGAACAGATAAGAATGTTCCCACCCTGTAATGTAGAATGGAAACCAGGCAGTGGTACAGTATTCTGGTGTACTAAAAGAAGGTAAAGAATGTTTTCAATTAACTTGATAGTAATTTAAATATCAAAGAATTTTTAAACACCAGCACATCTTTTTAAAAAATAATTACAATTGTAGTATCTTAATTTTATGTTTACGTAACAGCAGTGGCATTGAAAGAGATTGGATAGGAACGCCGAGGATGCTGTTCGAGACTACGGATGCACAAGGTGCATCTAGATGTGCTTGCGTTAAATTAGATAGTAAAGAATATGAAGAGAACAAAGCTCGGTTGAGACAGTATGATGGCTGTGCAAAGTCTGCCACAAGATGTGTTGTACAAATGACTAATAATCCCTGATACGAAAAAGTATTTAGTAAAGCTATAAATACATTATTTTTCTAAATGACAATCTCACTATCACATATACAGACGCATATGTAAAAATATATAATTAAAGATATTGATTTTATACAAGTTTTCAAATGTTGCTGTAATTTTATATTGTATTAAATATAGTGAAAGTACAAATTGTGAAAGTACAAATACAAATTGCTTATATAAAATTAATTACATACACACATACATTACAAAATAAATACAAACTTCCAAGTTTCACACCTTTGTGTCTTAATGATTTATATTTGAGAACTAACAACACGCATTAGGTATCTAGAAATCAAGAAGTTTTTACACCTTCAGTTCACCAGTCTTTTTGCTTTCTTTTTGCTCTTAGGGCTTTTCTTTAGCACATCTCTTTTTTAACGTATGTGTATAAATTTATTATATTTAATATATTACAAAAATATGTGTTTTCCTTTAATGATATAAATGCTGAACTCTTCTTTTAAATCAATTACATATGCAATTACGTGATACAAACATTTCACTTAGCAGTTATAATGTATATATTATTGAGTTTCAAATTACAAATATAGAGAAACGTATCATTTGAGTTCACTGTCAATTTTCATCGGTGAATTTTCTCTAATGGTACTTAATTTATCTACTAGAGTCTGCATGTTACCGCACCTCTTATACTTAATCTTGGATCCAAAGACCTTCCGTACTTTTGCATGTCTCTTTTTCAATTTAGATGCTGTGACTTCTCTTGAAAACATTAACATTCTCTTAAATCTCTTGGTACTTATATTAACCAGACTATCATCATCCACATTATCACTCTCTTCGTATATTGTTTCAAGAGCATTTGCTTTCCTCTTTATATTTTTATCCAAGTAATAATCCTTGATGATTTCTTCATCAGTCTTAGAGGATATTCTTTGTTTTGGTTTGAGACTACATCTTACAGATTAAAATATATAAGATATATTCTCTCAGAACATAAGAAAAAATATACATATATTTTCATAATTTTGTCAGTTACCTTCGATTGCGGATTGTGATAGAAAGATCTCTAGGCTTTCTTTTTCTAAGAACTCTTTTAGAATCTGTAGATAGAGAGTTAGTCTCTATAGTGAGAGTTTCTAAATTAGCTGTCATTGCAGGTATAGCAACATTGTCTGAACAATCCATGGAGATTCTGAAAAATAGACTTTCTTGAAATTGCCTTTACAAAAAAATTTTCAGTAAAAAAATCCTAAAATTATTAAGATTTTCAGTGAAGAAAAATGCTATTAAAATAAACTAGTCCCAAATTTTTGTGTTGAGCAGAAAATTACTAGAACAAAAACAGAATTTTAAAAAGTTAAAGACTTTATGTGAAAAATAAAGCTTTCAGAAAAAAGACTTGTATATTATCTTAAATATCTCATCTACTTACGCATTTTCTGTTTGTCCCTCGTCCATCTGAAGTTACAACAATGTTATGCAAATTCTTCGAAAGAGAAAAACAGCAAAGTTTTTAGAAAGAAACGTTCTCTTGCGAATAACACAGTTTTCCTCACTTCTTATTAGGACAATGCAACTTTCGTAAACATGTACATTTTAAAACAAAAATCACACAACCAAGGAGATATCGTAGAAAACACTAATGTAATTCAAATGTAAAATGAGTGAGAGTATACAATGTGTAGAAACATTATCTGTACATACATATACAAGAAATATACAAAATGCTTTTTAAATACCCTGCAATATATACACGTATGTGTGAGGAAAGAAAATATCAATATTCTAATGTTCTATCATGAACAGGTGGTGCCGTTTTCTTCGCTTTTGTTTTTTTCTTTTCTATCTTCCTTTCTATTATCATAGCTTCTGCAGATAGAACGCGACCTGCATGACAAAAAACCTGGATTTGCCAATCAGCAATTTACTCTTATAGCAAAGCAATGTATTGATTGGCTATCGCCTCTATATAGTCGCGCATGCATATGTGAATGACATGTGTCTCAAGGTGCGGTCACATAAAATCGGGGCGGAATCGCTCGTTTATTTGATTGGTTGATCTCCTACCATACTCTTTTCAGTTTTTTGGGACTCCATGTGATCGTACCCTAAGTTGATAAATGTCAAATCACAGTTATGTATGATATATACGTATTATACACTGACATTTTACATGTTGACATAACAGACTTCCTAAATAATAAGTATAATTTCGTTAAGATTTAAGTTTGTATACTAAAGTGTCACTCAAACAAATTGCAAAAGCAGTTTGACAGTATGGAGGTATGTGTTTACATATATATATTTAATGTTTACACTTTTTACATACAACAATGTGACAATATGTAAATAGATGAATATCTACAATTATAATTCAATTTATTTCTTTTATTATTGAGCAAATTCTTCAAAATCAGACACTTGTCAAATAATGAAACTATTTTTAATAAACAAAAGACAATAATGTGAAAAAATAAAAGTTGATAAAAGTTTATATCGAAAATGATCTCTTTCCAGGCTGATGTTCGTGAAGATGAAGAGCAAACTGCCAAATTTCAAGAAATTATTGACTTGCTTATTGCAGCAGGTTACTTTAGGGCACGAATAAAAGGCCTGTCAAATTTTGATAAGGTTTGCTGAATGTGAATCTCAGTTTTTAACTTTGAATCTCACATATAATTATATATTAACATTAATGTTTTTAAGTATAGGTCATTGGTGGCATGACATGGTGTATAGAATCATGCAACTTTGATGTAGATGTGGATTTGCTCTTTCAAGAGAATCTCACAATTGGTCAAAAGATGTATGTCTCATGTATCACATTATATCCAATATGAGCAAATGTCTTTTCATGTGAGGGAGAAATCTAATATGTTTTGTAAATTGTTGTAGTTCTCTGACAGAAAAAATTGTGGCCATGCTTCCAAAAATGAACTGTCCCTATCGCATAGAACCACATCAAATACAAGGTTTAGACTGCATTCATATATTCCCAGTTATACAATGGTTGGTTAAACGTTCTATGGAGATGCGGCAGGAAATGGCAGGATTTGTAAGATCCTTTGCGCTGAATCAATTTCACAAGAAACATTTCTTCACTGAAGATGATGACGTCAGAGAAACAGGCAATAAGAACGTCATTCGAAATTTATGTTTGATCAAGGTGCAATGTATTTGTATAATACAAATACATGGAAGCAACGCATGATGAAATTGCATGGAAAGACTTTAGATTTTTCTTATTATAGAAAGCCTACGAGCCACGGCGTTTGTTCAAGCAAAAAGAAGATTTTGTGAAAGATGAATCAAGCAGATTTGTCGGCACAGTATTGGAGTATGAAGCACCTTTTGATACTGTTAAAAATACATCTGCGACATTGACAGAATCCAAAGACACTGCTTCAAAACACGAGTCAAATACTGAAACCATTGAAAAGGTATTATGAACTATAAAAAAATTTATATAATCAGATTTGTACAATATCACAAAGATTTACACGAGCATTTAATATCTTTATAGGATAATACCGAACAAATTACCGCCTCTTTATCTGTCATAGAAGATAATTCAGTGAGTTTTCAATTTTTTGGAAAAGTTTACTATTATTCTTATCTTTTTTTATTTACCTAATAATTTTTTCTCTATTTTAGGGACGTTTAAGCATAAATACAGTTGGAAGCATTGTTGGTATACAAGCGCAAGAAATTGCCAAAGTAGCGGAAAAATACGCAGCCATGTCCGCTTCTGCAGAAGAGGTATATCATTTTTGCAAAAGCCAACAGTTTTATCTTCCTGAGCTATTAAAATTTACATAATTAATTTATATAAGACAAATATGACAACTGTACACTTTCATTTATCTTATGTAGAACAGTGGCACAACAGACTCATCGCGCACTTTAATTGCATTACAAAAACAAAGAACAACGTTACAGTCTAGGATCCGCAAGTTAACAAAAGAAAGAGACAATTTGTCAGATAAGCTCACAGAGATATCGGACAAAATAAAAGATCATCGCACAAGAAGAGAATCTATCGAGCGCTCGTTCAAAAAGATTCAGGAAATCGGAATCAACGATAACGACAGGTACAATCTCAATTTACTAGATGTGAGATAATCTTCTTCATATTAGTCATATGGAAAAAATAAGATGTCATTCAAAAATTTATAGCATTTTTAAACGATTGGAAGAACTTCTCTCGGTACACGATGGGCTGAAAGAGCAAGAACATAATTTCCGTGAGCACTGCAAATCGGACTTAAATCTTCTTCGAGATATGTTACAAGAGATCGAAGACGGTGCTCCGGTAGAAGAGGAGGATCGCGTAAAGGAATATGAGGAGCAAAAAGAAGCTGTAACACGAGTTCGATTACAACTGGCCAAAAAGAACAGAACTATCGCTACGTTAACCAGACAGTTGGACGATGTCCCAGGACGGTCCGAACTGACACAATATCAACGACGCTTTATGGAACTCTATAATCAAGGTTGATTAAGCTTTTCCTAATGTCAACAAACATTAATTTATCATATCTATTTCAAAAACAAATTTTTTTCAATACGCAACATATGTTATTACAGTTTCGGCCAAGCACAAAGAAACTAAGCAATATTATACGTTGTATAATACCCTCGATGATACAAAGCTGTATTTAAGTAAAGAATTGTCATTGTTAAATTCTATTCAGGATAATTATAACGAGTAAGTATATTATAAATGTTAACGATATTAACTTTATATGTACACATATTGACATATAATATACATTTTGATGGATTTTGCTAGTGCTATGGCATCGGCAAGTGGCAAGGAGCAATTCCTAAAACAATTCGAAACAATTGTAGCAGGAGTGAAACGTAACAAGGCAATGGTACGTAATATGTTAAACACAATATATTTTCGCGTGCGTTATTTAACAAATTAATATTGAAAGACTGATAAAGTTTAACGAGTCGATTAACTTTCAATTTAAGGTGGAAAAACGATGCGCAGATGAGAAGAATCGTCGAGACGCTCTTAGTCGTCAACTCGTCACTCTTGTCGAACAGCAACGTAAATATGTTGCGGCGGTCAGACAGCTCACCATTGAATGTCGGAGAAATGAAGCTTTACTGGCTCAACTTCGCGGTCCATAATTTTTCAATTCTATCACAGTTTTGCAGGTGGAAACTAAGAACATATACTATACAACAGTCAAAATATAAAAATTAAATATTGTTCGATTGGGTTTTTTTATTTCAAAGACCTGTTAATATTTATAGTTAAATCTTTTTCTGCTATAGTGAAATCTTCGACTGTATATCCGTAGTATATCTGCTAGTCCTCAGGTTCTTGTTTCAAAACAAAAGTAACAGTTTTTCATATCAATAGATAATTTATATGATGAAATCTGTTTAATTTGCCACAAAAGAAGACTTAGAACTCATTAATTATTTGATCTTATCAAAAGTAAGTTTGTATGAGAATCATTAATTAATCAACATTGTAATTTTTAGTTTATTATATATGCCACTTAGGCGACGAAGGCGCTGGTAATTCTCCATTACATTCGAAAATTTAATACGAGTGCACCCAATACATGCACCCAAAGTGCAGCTGCAAGTTGCTGCAAGAGTAAAAAAGACAAACTGTTGCGCGATCCTCTTCTCTCTGAAATCACTCCCCCAATCCTCAATGCATATAAAGCGTTCATGCTGTTACCTGTCATATTGGAATGTCAATTCTGTACATATGATACGTGTATGTAATGTGGAGCAAGGAACGAATACAAAATAAGATGACGTTACACTCATTTATCTTTTACATGACTGTATTAAACACAAAATCTCGATATTCATAAAGTTGTATCACTAAACTATACATGAATTGAGTGATGGCACCCATGAAAGATAAGTGGATTAGACGTTTTATAATTACTGAAACCACACGGCACAAGAAAGGCTTTACAATTTACAAAGTTACATCAGTGGTACGGTATACCAGCTCTAAGAAATTGTTTAGAAAGTTTTTTTAATCTCGTAGAAGTGTGTTCAGTTCTTTTTACTTGATCTATTACAGGTGTTTCTGAAGTTCTCTCATCAGCAAGTGTCAAAAGTGTCTGTGTGGAAGCGTTACAATGACTTCAAGAGGCTTCATTCAGAACTAAGCAATTTGCACAAACGTTTAGGAATCAAAGAAAGTTTTCCGATTTTTCCCAAGTCAAAATATTTCGGCAGATTTGAGGCCGAAGTTATAGAGGAACGAAAAAAATACGCTCTTAAGTTTTTGGAATTTGTTGGGCGTTATTCGTACTTATTTTCAAGTGATATTTTTATAAGATTCTTTGAAACTAGTCATGCGGATAATTATATCAGTGATTGCGCGCAATCCCTAAGTTCCGACACGTCGGAAGACGATCGTATCATTGTTTTGAATGATTCTGTACTTGCAAATGATGTCGCGGCACAAAGTACTTCTCACACATCGTGTTTGTCTAAAACACATCACAATGCTTCAGGTTCTACTTTATCAAATATCTGTGGAAAAACTGCCTTAGTATCTTCTCAGAAGAAAAATGAATCTCACAGCACTACTACTGCTAGTATACAGAATGTAAACGTTAAAAAAAGGGAAGATCAAAGCTGCGAAAGTTTTGATCACAAGAGTGACACAGCAATGCTAAGTAACGTGTCCGGATTTGACAACTTGAACAATAATATTAGCAATCACTTAACAGTAAATTCCATAATATCAAATGAAAAAACAAATCTCTCACAAACACAGCCTAAAGTTACACAGTATCTCGTGATAGCAGCTGCTCATATAAGCGCAGCCTTCCAACACGAATCTCTAATGGAATACAGGGAAGCATTCACACAGTACAAACTGGGAATATTGTGTCTTATGAATGGCGTGCAGTCCGATACGGATAGTACAAGAGCATTGACTATAAAAGATAAGATATCGAAGTACATAGCACGCACCGAACAATTATACAACAGGCATTTAGATAATAGTATTTCAATAATAAACAAACCCGTGTCAGAGCTTCAGTATTACAAAATACTCAAAATAATTAAGTCAGTGATGCTTGTGACAGATATGCGTACAAATTGTAACAGGATAATAAAGGTAGTAGTATAGATGCAATGATAGAATTGTTATAGTAGAAATAAAATATACAAAAAAATGTTTTCAAAACCTGTTAATTACAATATAATAGAGGGTAAGGTGAGGAATTTTTAACACAATGATTCTGATGATTCTAGACTGTAGAAAAATCTCTATATGGATGTAACATAAATACTTATATATTATGTGAGCAGATACCACATATGGTTCACTTGTATGCATATGTTGAAACAGATACAACTGTTTTTTTGATTCTGCAATACGCAAGGTAGGTATAAATATGATTTACATATGCACATGTATATGCATGTTATACATGTGTACATGTATTTCTTGTGTTTTAGTTGCGGAAGACTATGGGATTTCATACAACTTCATTACAAAGTATACGACAATTCGCGTATTAGTGCAATATCGGATCACGTGTATGTAAATGAAGTACATGTCAATGGAGAGCTCGACAGTAACGATAATATTGACGATATAAGTAAAATCGACAAAGTTGTAGAAAATAACAACCAGCGAGGAAAAGATCAACATTCGACGGATAGCGAGATCCATACGGAAGTTCCTACAACACAACTGTTGGAAAAGTCGCAAAAGTTGTTGCAATCTGTTAATGCAACATTAAAAAAAAGCAATTTCATCGCAAATCGATTAAACGAATTCAAAGAGTTGGAAAATTCTGGGAACATTTCTACACAAAATATCCCGACCGATGATACGGTCCATGTGAGCGACAAATCTGAAAATACATCCGACAAAACGTGTTCTTCAGATGGTAGCATATCGTGTGGTATTAACGAAACACAATATTCGTCTAAAGAGTCTATTGCGGATGAAGAACAAGAGCTTTGGCAAATACCTGAGGCTGTGATTCGTTCATGGGTAGCTGAAATTCTCTTAGCTCTGGAGGCGCTTCATCAACAGGATGTTCTAATCCGCGATTTCAGACCCGATAATATACTTCTCGATGATACGGGTCACATACGGCTCACTTATATCGTACCGCAACACAATGTAGAACTGTCGAAGTTAACATATCCATACTCGTCTCCCGAACTGATGATGTTCCCGACCGTTCCAGTCACATCTGCTACGGATATCTGGAGTTTTGGAGTAATTCTGTACGAACTACTTACTGGCATTGTATGTATATAAAATACTTCCCACTTTCTTGACAAGTGTAATGTAAGAGTAACAATTTTAATATAACACTAAGACTTTGTTTCACAGGCATTTGACACAAAACATCCGGGAGTATTTCATTCACATTCCACCATTAGCATTCCCAGGAAGCTAACGGAAAGTGCGAAGTCCTTGTTATGCGGTGTACGTTTATACTTTGTAACAAATAAAAAATTTCCATAAACGTTCGTTAATTAAAATTAACTATATTGTTGCAGATGCTGAAATATCATCCAAATGAGCGTTTGACAATAGATGAGATAAAGCGCCATCAGTTTTTTACAGAAGTCGATTGGTCGAGCAAGATCGGTTCTCAAACATAATACTTATGTTATTAGATGATATCGCATAATTGTTAACAAAGTTGCAGAGGCATTGTTTTTTTATTACTATGTAATAAGAATATAAGTTTAAGTTCTACAAGAAAAAACAATAAAAGACATATCTTGACGTGAGATGCGTTATTGTATTATACAAATAGAATGTTTCTTCAGTGCAATTGTTTGGATCTCATTTCTTTTCAGATCTACTTATTGTTGACATGCCATCAATAAATCTAGTTGTAAATAAAACGTTGGCATTGTTAAACATACCGTCCTTTAACGAAACAACAATGAATTGCGAATGTTTGAAATGTCTCTTCAACATTATACCTATATTTTCTGTGTGCGAAAGATCTAAAGCAGCGTCTACTTCGTCCAGAATATAAAGCGGCGCTGGTTTGTACAGTAACATAGCTAAAACTAACGACAAGGCAACCAAGGATCTCTGACCTCCGGATAATTCTCCCAACGACTCTTTCCACATACCCGAAAATCCGACCTTCACTTCTAAACCAGTTGTGATTGTCTCGTTTTCTGGTGGTTGTAACTTGGCCTCGGCTCCTGGCAGTAATGTACTAAATATCGAACCAAAGTCTTTGTTGACCTAACAAATTAAAAATTCATATATTTACAAATTTGTTAGATTGTATGTGTATAGAAAAATTAACATTATAAATTGTGTAATCTGTTGCGTATATCAATAGCGTTTAAATATTACTGATGAAAAAAGAGATATAATGATTATGAAGATCATAATTATATCTCAATAAGAAATACCTGTTCCCAAGCTTTAATTAAAGTCTCCTTCTTCTGTTTATCCAAGTGCTTAATTGTTTCGAGAATTTTGTTTTTATCATTTTCGACTATTCTTTTCTTTTTTAACGTATCGTTATATTGTTCTTCCTCCTTGTCAAGAAGATTGATCGACCGCGTATTGATATTACGGCGTGACTTTTCGCGTACTCCTTCCATATATTGTATTTTTTGTTCCAATTCGTCTGGTTTGTTAATTTCGAAATCATATATACCATCTAAAACATATACCATATGTATATATAACACATTTCTTTGTGTTTACATAAGAATATTTACGTAAGTAAAAATTTACTACAATACTAGTATCTGTCTAAATACCTTTCTTTCCGAAATAAGCTTTTTCTTGTTCAATCCAATCGTACTTTTTCGCAAGCTCTGTAACTTTACGCCTGCAAATCTCTGCGCATTTTTTGATGTCATTAATTTCGTGATTCAACTTTTTAATATCGAGTTGCAGTTCCATGTTCTGCTTAATAATGTCTTCTTTTCTTGCAATCAAATTTTGCATATCTTTGTTTTGCTGATTTATGATATGTTTTTGCTTCTTGATGCTGCCCTGCAACTCTTGAACTTCGATCTTTACCTGTTCCAATTCTTCTTGGAGAGTTTTTCCTTTGTTTTCAAACGTGTTAATTTCTTCTTCCGCTTGGCGCAATTGCTCGTTACCGCTTTCAATGGTCTTTCGTAATTCTACTATCTCCAATTCGAGTGTTTCCGATTCTTGTTCCCTCTTTTGCCATTCCTTGCGACTTTGTTCCGCCTTCTTTTTTAAAACATTTAAATAGTTCTCGGCGTCTTTCAATTGTTTTTCACGAACGTTTTCTGCATCGTTTAACTTAGCTTCTATAACTTTTGCACGTTTCGCACTGTCATTTTCCAACTTTTTCGCTGCAGTCATTTTTTGTGCGAGTTCTTCAATAGACGCAGATAAAGAATCCACCTAAAATAAATAGATAAGGTAAGAATAAAGAGATACTCATAAAAAAAAACAAAATGCACATTTGAGATTTGCAAATTCATAAAATGCACATGTACCTCTTCCTTGATCTTGTGATGACTGGTTTGTTCCAGTCTCTGCCGGATTGTACTAATTTCATACGTTAACAAGTCATGTTTTTGTTTTAACGACGCATACTTTTCCGCAATTTTTGTAATATTAGTTAATTTAGTCTCTACGTCTTTTAGGAGACGTTCCTTTTCATTCAGTTCGTTCTGAACTCCTCTAAATTCTTCTAATTTCAACAGAATCGATCCAGTTTTTGACGGAGCACCGCCGGACAATGTACCAGCTGGGTCAAAGAGATCGCCCTCCAAAGTAACGCATTTCTTCATGATTTTTTCATGGAATGCTATTTTCTTGGCGGTTTCCATATCTTTGCATACGAATATCTGGCCGAACACCCAGGTCATTGCTGGAGTAACTTCTTTTGGGAAATCTATGAGAGACAGAGCAGGCTGAACATTTTCCTTCCCAACCAGTCTTTCTGCCAGAGCGATTGTTTGTTGATCCATAAATCTACCAGACACTCGATTAAGCGGGATAATTGTAACTCGTTGTTGCAACTGTCCATGTTGAAGAAGTTTTTTACTTGTAGTTTCCGTGTCTACTACTACATTATAAAGCTATAAAACATAAAAGTTATATTAAAATAAATTATTATAAAGATAAAAGAAACTTGTATAAACAAAATAAAGTTTTACTCTGTGTAAAAATCACGCAAGAAAAAATTCATTACTTTTCCTCCTGCAGCAATTTCCAAGGCGTATGCAGCTTTTTTATCCTTTACATTCATCAATTTGCAAACAATGCCTTTTACAGATTTCGCATTAAAATTAGATTCCGGATTTCGATACTCGAATCTTGTTTGAGGATATCTTGATTCAAACTGATCCACTTTCTCACGTAGTTGTCTTATTTCCGCAATCAAGTTACTTCTTTGCGTGTTTAAGTCTTGCGAAAGTCCGTCTTTATAATTCAATTTTTGCAAGTTATTTTCCAAATTTTTCAATTCCTTCTCTTTTGTTTCCAAACCCACATTACATTTCTGATACTCGCTCGCTGTATTTTGCATTTCTTTTTGTTTCTTACTTAATTGTTGTCTGTTGTGATTTAATATCATTTCGCATTGTTTAAGTTCGGTTTGTGCCTGCGTCATACTTTGTTTTGCATGTATCAGTTGCTGTTCCAACGTCGCGTTTTCACCATCTTCACTTTCCAGCAGTCCCGAGCTGATTTTCTGGTATTTTTCTTGCGCCTCAAGTACTGCTTCGCTATCTTTTTTGTCCATCTCTTTTAACTTCTGAAAAAGTCCTCCGACTTTCTCCAATTCCTTTTCCTTCAATACAAGCGCGTTCTTATCGTCAGCTATGTTGTTTTTTATTTGTTCAATTGTTTTCTTTGTGCTTTTAATGTTCTCTTTATTACTGTTCACTTCAGCCGACAATTTAAACTGTTTTTTCTCCGATTCTTGCAAGTTTTGCTCTAAAGACTCTAATATGCCACCTTTTTCCTTAAGAAAGAAAAATTCTTTAAATATGCTTTTCTCGAGAGACAAGATATTATTGTAATATTTAATTACCAAGCTGGAGAAAAATATTGCATTCCTACTGTTAGATATTCTACATAGGCAAACTTTAAAGTTATTCATAGAGTTTAGAAAGAAAAAAGCAAAAAGAAATAGAAACATTTAATCATACTGCTTCTTTTTTCTTCAATAATGCGTCGTATTTCTGATCTATATCCTTAATTTCTTCTTCACCAGCAGCTATGTTCCTTAAGTTTGTATCTATTTTGTTTTGTACTATTGTGACGTCCTCTTCAGTTTTCTGACTATTTTGTAAAGCTGTGACATACTTCCATGCAAGATAAATTCTTTTGCAATGTTCCAACTCTCTTTCTAAACGTTGGAATTCTACATATTGTGCTCTTTCCTCTTTCAATTTGTTCAACTTGGGACCAATCTCTTCTTTTAAAATCTAAAACACAACATATATATAATTAAAAAAACATCTCTCTCATATGTACATAAATCAATATCAAACCACTTACATCATTAATCTCTCTTAATTTGCTATCCTTTTTTTCTATAGTTGTCAGCGCAGATTGTTTCTTCTTTTCATACATTTTTGTTCCTGCTGCTTCTTCAAGCATAGACAAAATTTCTTGAGGCTTCATATTCAACACTTTAGTTATTCTACCTTGCATGATTAAAAAGTGTGGATTATTTACATTCAATTGCACTGAACAAAACAAGTCTTGTACACGTTTATTTGGTACATTTCTCCCATTAATCATGTATTTGTTAGAACCACCAATTATAACTTGTCTTGTTATTATAATCTCATCATACTCTTCATAACCCATAGGGGATGAATGTTTATTAGAATTGTCAAACAATATTGTAACACTAGCTTTCTTTATGCCTGCCTGACCTGATTTGTATACTAAATCTTGTAAGGAGGTAGCCCGCACCTAAAATTTCAAAAATTATATCTTAAGTTTCAGATTATTTGGTTATAATTTGCAATAAAATATACTACTCAATTACATATTTTATAGGTTTTATAACTATGTATCTGTACCATCAGCAATCAATCAGTATATCAGTATACACTTATAAAATTGTTACAATGCAAGAGAGAAATAATATCCAACAACAAGTAATGATATATAAAAACAAGATTATGCCTAGATTGAGTTAACAAATAATGAAAGTAAACAAAGAATAAAGAACGTGTGTGTATACACAACTTGCCTGTCCAAGATTTGTAATACCCAAAACAAAACATATTGCGTCCAAGATATTTGATTTTCCACTACCGTTGAATCCAGTGATCGCGTTAAATTCTTTGTCAAAACCGTTTATTTCGATTCTTTTACCATAGGACTTGAATCCCTCGAGTATCATTGACTTTATATACATGATAAGTGACAAATATTTGTATTGTTTTCGCGCCTAAAAGACTTGTTCTCCTACGCGCATCGTGCACACACTACAAAATTTAAATTCTGCAAACTGACAACTTGCAGAAAGCCAACTTAGGCGAATTGTTGTAGTAGGGTTTACCAACTTTGGTAACGTCAACTGAGCTTCGGTGATTGGTCAATTAAGGCTATTGCACATGATGAGATTTTAGTTGAAACCAATTAGAGATCAGAATTT
Source organism: Pseudomyrmex cubaensis (assembly GCA_014825685.1). NCBI lineage: Eukaryota > Metazoa > Arthropoda > Insecta > Hymenoptera > Formicidae > Pseudomyrmex > Pseudomyrmex cubaensis. The sequence continues at coordinate 2,412 of QVOA01011315.1, read as the reverse complement.
CTCGCTAACGAAAGATAATTTTAGTCTGTGATTGGCTTGTTTTTACGATCTTACGCCACGATTAAAAGTTTTGTCATGTGCAAAGGTCTTGAATCGACTAATGCAATTGGTTCAAGTTCTAGTAACTTTTTCTCTTATGGTGAACGCAAGGTTGTCATTAATGGTCATCAACCCTATTGAGAATGGAAAGCACCGAAACTCGAAAGCACGATAAATGCAGTAAACTTCCGGATATAAGAGTTGACTTGTTATTTAAAAATTATTGCCTTAAATAGTTAAAAGGAAAAAATACTACTTTTGTAATTAATTAAAAATACTACTTTTGTAAATAATTAAATTTTTATAATGACGGAAAAAGTGCGGAGATACGAAAAAATCGATTTTTTGGGAGAAGGGCAGGTTAGAATATCTTTCGGTTTTTTTACATTTTATGTTGCTCGTTATTATTTATTTTGTAATATTTTACATAATTATTAATATATAAGAAACTTTATTTAAAAACTTATGTAAAAAATTACCAAATATGTAATCACACTACACTGTGATACACACATTTATTCAAACAATATACTGTATATTGTTTTTAGTTTGCCACTGTTTACAAAGCCAAGGATATAGAAACAAATACAATTGTGGCTGTGAAAAAGGTTAGTTTTTACTACATATATGTGTGTGTATACATTAAAAACTCTTTTTATCACAAGAAATATGTTAATTTTGTATATTTGTAGATTAAAGTAGGAAGTCGTGCAGAAGCTAGAGATGGCATCAATAGAACTGCTTTGAGAGAAATCAAGCTATTACAAGAGTTGAAACATGACAACATCATTGGTCTGTTAGGTTTGTATTAATTGTAAAAAAAAGATGTGTTAAAGGCTTATTTAAATTAGTACAGTAAGTAATCTACATGGAAAAATATTTATATACTTATATCTCAATTATAGATGTTTTTGGCCACAAATCAAATGTGTCTTTGGTGTTTGACTTCATGGACACAGACTTGGAAGTGATAATAAAGGACATCAATATAGTTTTAACCACACCTAATATCAAGGCTTACATGATCCAAACTTTGCAGGGTCTTGATTATCTTCACTGTAATTGGATTCTTCACAGAGATCTGAAACCAAATAATTTACTTGTAAATTCAAAAGGTGTTCTAAAAATAGGAGACTTTGGCTTAGCAAAATTTCACGGGTCGCCCAGTCGGATAAATACTCATCAAGTAGTCACAAGATGGTACAGAGCACCTGAATTGCTTTACGGTGCTAGACAGTATGGAAATGCGATCGACATGTGGGCAGTAGGCTGTATACTGGCTGAGCTTTTGCTGCGAGCACCATTTTTACCTGGTGAATCTGACCTGGATCAGCTTACTAAGATATTTCAAGTATGATCAAAATATATTACAAAGGTGCATGTGTATCACCTGTACAAATCGCGCATTAATATAATCATTTTAATGTCATATTCTCAGTGTTGAATATTTTTCTTTTTCTTATTTAGACTCTTGGTACTCCAACAGAAGAAACTTGGCCAGGAATGAACGACTTGCCAGATTTCATTCAATTCAAACCATTTCCTCCCATGCCACTGAAGCACATATTTACCGCGGCCGGCGATGATCTTCTGGATTTGATCGGCTGTCTGTTGAACGTGAATCCTCAAGAAAGATGCTCGTGCGATGAAGCATTGCAGATGCCATTTTTCAGCAATAAGCCTGCGCCCACGCCCGGACCTAATCTGCCACTTCCTATGAATGTCAAACGTGTACCTGAAGAAAGACCTAGTCTAAAAAGAAAACTCCTGGAGTCCATGGAAGGTGCCTCTCTGGCCAAAAAGTTGCAATTTTAACGGTTACTTCTGTTAGGACAAGTGAATAAAATCTGAAATTTGCCAGATACGTCAGCGACAAACTTGTGGTATATTAAAGTAACACAAAGATCTTTATTGTGATACTGTATGCTCAGACATTATATCGTTGGATTGCAATTAAAAGTTAGTCACTAAAGTAAACATCTCCTTAATTTTCTTTATATGTTAGTTTGTCTTTACACCGAGGAAACAGTGTCAGTGCTTCGAACTAATCGAAGACGCACGTCGCGTGCTATCTCGATGTGAAACTATGGAAAATGGTTGAAGTGCAAAAGAGACGATCGCAAAACAGTATTAATTTCATCGAGTACATTGTCAATCTTGTATTTCCAGACAAGATTGTTCTTCACGATAATAGCACGATGTTTGCGAAATGTACATTCGCTGATAAGCACTCGCGTTATCGATGGACTTTAATGGCTTTTGACATACAGAACTAAAAATAAGAACATATATATGTGTTCACATATAAATTTATATGTGAGTTTTTAGACATGAATTGTCAATTCTAAAAATCCTACAGGATGCTAGATTTGC